>VXBO01010242.1:31464-47391 GCA_013400135.1 Rhinoptilus africanus
ACTTTTCTCCAGTGTTACACCTGCCCTTCCAATGTCCTTCTGGGTCCTTAGGTTGATAATTCAATCTTCTTTAAGCAGAAAGGAGGATGGTTTACAGCAAGTTCTCAGCATCCTGAGGCCATTGTCATGGGGAAGATGATGCTCATGGTGGTCTTTCTTTTTTTGTCAGACATGGGTACCTCTGAGGCTATTATTTCCTTATCACAGTTTGCTTCCTTCTCACTGGTTCCCAGATAAAGTTTAAAAGTTACACGAGAGCCACCACCTGTTCACAGAAAGGGGGATGGTTTGCTGTGCTATGACTTCTCTAGTTGGTCAGATTTGACCACGGGAGGCATTCACAGAGCTTCAGTTCAAGCAGTTGAGGTAGTGGTCACTTGGCCAGCAGACTGTTCAACCAAGCTAAAACCAGTTCAGGCCAAGGGAAGTCAAGACCAGCCCTAAGACACTGCAGTGTCAGGTTAGTACAAAGTCTGCGCGTTTTTACTAGTAATATAGGTCCTGGGCTACAGATTTAGTTCTAAAAGGGTGAACTACTTGGCTGGATATTTTGAAAGCAAAGAATTACGAAAAGAGCATCAATCAGTAGCAATTAAGATTGCAAAGTTTCAATGAGCAACTGAATTTTAGGTCCTGTATGGGGAAGTTTAAAAAGGCTTCAGATCACTCCTTGGTGTTGAGTCCTCTGAACTTTCCTTCATCCAGAAGAAGATACAAAGACAGACAGATCTCAATAACCTAACTTTCATCTGAGGACAAAAATAACAAACTAAAATAAGAGTTATGAGTTATTTAAATATGTTTAAAGATATAATAAATACTCATTACTACAGTATGTAACAGAATGAAAAACTGAGAAACATATCCTTCTGCCCACCATGCATTTTTTTCCATTCAAGCAATTTTGAGTAGTTTTCTTGATAGAAACACACTCCATCCATGAATCTCTAGAAAAAACTTCTTTTGGTCACCTGAAACCTGGTTTTGAGTCTGTTTCTTGTTTCAGGCAGGCAGACTCCCTCTTCTGCTTGGCATCTATCAATGTCTGCATGCATTACATATTTCCCTCTTTCACTCCCTATATACTAGTCTCCTAGACCAAGAATGATTATATGCTGCCAAAGAAGAAGCCATTTTCCTCTCTCTCCAGCAAAAAATATGAGTTTACAGCTTCCTACCTTGCTGTCTACAGCTGCTTTCTCTTTATTAGCAAAAAACAACGCATAGTACTCATACAGCAAAGGAGACAAAAACAAATTACACTCATACATCATTAACCTTTATACTGTTTAATAGGCTCTTCAAGCAGGGAAATTCAGGATTAAGAAATGTTTACAGGTTTATGTCTCACATCCTTAAATTCATATGCATTTCACGGTTAAACTATCATATTAAAATATTATCACTTTTGCATTATATACCTCTTTTTCACAATTATTCACAGAAAGAAGCTTGAACATATATATATATTTCCAAAACTTTAATCTCAATAACTAAGACTAAAAATTTCCCACAGTTCTTCTAAAGAAAATAGCTATTATTGGCAGAAAACATGGAATCTTTGGCATTCCCTCAGAAGAGAAATCCTATGTAAGGTTTACACATATAAAAACTTTATCAGAATTTCAAGTTCGGACCACTTTGAAAGAACAGAATCAGTAAAGTACAATTATCTTTTACACAGTCATGTATGAGTTTTCTCCTCTTATTCCCCTTACAAGACTTAATTTCACAATATGAAAATGACATAACATAATTTGAACAACTTCTGTGGAGAACTTGGGAGAGGAAAATATACAAATGTCTTATTAGAAAACAAGTGTTTAGGGTTTAGCTTCTGGAGGTATTCAGTAATGTTTTCTTGACATTTACTTCCTATGCTTTGGGGTTTTTTTTTGTTCATTTGTTTTAGCACAGTTCACCAGCAGTGATTAATCTTCCTTATTGATTCCTTTGGGTAATCCTCCAGTTGTATCACCTAATTCCAAGACTTTAGCACCTGCTAAGTGTAATTTCTAGTACAGTTTAGTGGCCCATCCTTTAATCACCTGTAGTGACTAATAAGCAGGTGTGTAGTTGAAGGAGTGGTTTTAGGTTACTTATAGGACAGCAATTGCCCAATTCATAATATTGATGAGAAAAAACAAAATACCTATTTTCTTGTTTTGCCTTTTTTGCCTATTGTGAAGCACTTGAAAGGCAGGACTGGTGCTACCAGGATCCTACAAAAAAAGAGACTGAGACGTATGAATTGACAGCTGCTGTTAAGAGGATATTTCCAGTCAGTTCCACGTCAGGCAATCTGAGCCACCTTTGCCATCACCAACCATTCCTTTTACTTACTTTCTTCCTGCTGTAAGAGTGTCCCATTTCAGCTTTTCCCCCTAGGGAACCAAGTTTCATTTTTGCCTTCATTGATGAGGAGTCCTGATCTTATTTAGAAAATATCTTCCTGTCCCTGACATGAGTTCAAGGACAAAGTTTTTTTGCCTACTGTCAAGACATTTAGTTGGACAAAAACAGATAATGCTTGGATATGCATACCATCTGCATGAGACTTTCTGAAAGGGAACGAGGCCAAAAAAAGAGGGTTAGCAATACATTTTTCTCTTATTCTGTGTTTTCTCAATAACCACAAGAGTCTTGTCTATCAGTTGATTTGTTAATAACTCTGTGAAAGGTATTTCCAGAAGCATAGAAGCTACTATCTAAGCCACAGAACAAGGATTAAATAGGGATTCAAAGACCAGCTTATAAACTATTTGCAATCATCTCATGTTACAGTAGACATAATGCAAAACATATGCATACAGTCTAAAAGATGACCAAGCTGTGGGCATATTTATGAAGAGATAGACTAATTTAAAAAAATGTCGCAATGTTTAGTCAGAAAAATATAACTTTTTATCTAGTGCACACAAATAAAAACTTAAAAATTTTCACAATTCAAACAACTAGAAGTTTGGGGGTTTTTAAGGCATACTGTAGACATAAAACTGTACACCCGCCTATTGCCACCAGACAAGTATTATAACATTCAATGGTTTGAAATCTAACCTACTAGCAATACTGGCAGTAGCTGTGCACAATTTAGATACATACAATTTCAGTTTACAAGCAAAATATTCAGTTTATTAATTACTTTTATTAAGTGTGTACCTACATTTCTGGAAGAGGGAATGTTATTTCTTTGCTTGTCATTTATGTTATAAGCTTTAGTTTGGGGTCATCTAACAAATAGGGAAAATTCCAGTATCTGAGTAACTCTGTTAATAGAGTGGTGTTAGCAGAGAATGTGAATAATAGAGTATTGCAAGCATGAACATTACAAGTCTAGTTGTGGTAGGTATTAATACGCATAGCAAGACTGTTAGTTTTCTAAAGATATCTTCCACCGGTGTAATTTATTATGGTTAGAAAGCAGATGCACTCCATATTTTGTTTGTAAAGCGACAAATTCTTTCTTTCATACATGAATAGATTTAGCTTTCAGCCAAGGTTTCAGGCATTAGATTGGCTACTTCACAAGTCCAGATGTGAGTGTAAGACAGATTTCTACAAAACATTCTTAACGCAAACCTCATTTTTTATTCCAGCAAGGATATTTGTGACTTACTTACAATTACATGGCAATGCAACATGCAATAGCTGAGTTGCAACTACTTACAGTAACAAAAATAAACCATATAGATAATTAACTTTTATCATATTTTTGTTAAAAACAATGTTTAATCTGACTTAGAGAATAACTAAGAAAAAATCAGTTTTACAATTAGAGACATTTCCTATCTGTATACGAGTTTACTGAACACAGAACAGAATATAGTTTCTGTTTGCCTAGGACACCAGCTAACATTGACCAGAGTTAAAAGGGATAAGGACAGTCAAGGAGTGAAATATGTAGGAAACTTTTTTTTAACCTGAAACACCAATAACCTCCTAATTCAAAACTGATATAAATGATCTTTCAGATTAGGGAACAATAATTTAATTTATAGCAAAACCAAATACAAACAAATTTTGTCATCATATTTTCCTGACCATAAACAACTTTTCCAAATATAAGCATAATACTGGAATATCATGATACTAACAGTAATAGTTGTATTAGTTGAAGATTTTATAATACCCAAACGATTTTATAAAGTGTTATCTTGTCTCCTTCATCCCATAACTTTTTAAAATTTATTTTCACAACTCATTTTCATAGTAGCACTGAGTCTAGAACATGGCTTTAAGTTTCAAATCAGATATAGACAGAAGATGAACCAGCATTTTACACCAATATTTCAGTACACAATTAAACTATGAAGCTGTTCTGAAAATCTTAACTTTTCATGTTCTTTACTAGTTATTAAATATAGTCTAATTAATTTTCCCAGGGATTACTGCAAGACATTGACATCTGCAAAATAAAAACTGTTTTATCACATTGATAGAAATTCTAACTGCACAGAAGTTAACTCAAACTAGATTTATTGCCACAAAGTTTTCAGCCAACACCCATTATGTCCAATGTAGATATCAGAATATAACAGGATATCATTTTGATGAATGTGCACTTATTCCATACACGTACTTGCCAAACACTAATAGAATTTTTTCTTACGTGATTTTTGTGGGATTCCACCCCCCCACACCTCCAGCCCAGTTTCTGTTCTGACCAGCTGCTTGCACTGGTCACACTGCACAGATACAATATGTGCAGAGCATGACATAGCTACTAATTTTCCTTCAAAGTTTCTCATGAAAGGATGAGGTTGGACTTGCCAAGAGAAGGGACGGAGGTCCTTATCAAATTATTCTCCTGCCACCCAGATTATTAAGATTGTCTGCTCCTCTAAAAACTAAGAAATTGTTGAAGCTGTGAACATTTCTCAGTGCACCTCACAGGGTATAATTATAGGGAACCCTGTAAAACTAAGAACAGTCAATCACAGTTCTATTATTTTCTCTTTGGTGAGGATTCAGTACTTCATTTATTCTAATTACTATACATGTCTGAGAAAACTCCTTTATCATCTTTAACAAAAACAGAAAAATAAATCTATCTTTTAAAAAGGCCAATTCTATTCAGAATTACTGATTTTCTCTTTATTGTATTATCATAAAATTTCTAAAACTAGTTGATTAGGTAACCTACGATAATTAGGGGTAACTCTGTGGCCTCAGATGTATTACAGGGCATATTTTCCAGAGGTCAAAGATGACCCCTGAAGATCCCTATAGAATCTTGAGTTTATGATCAGATAAACCTCATGTTCAAATCTATGGCATTTAGGGATTTGGCAGTACAAGACCACTTCTCCCACTTTACATGGGGAGAAGAATAAGGTATTAACTCTACTGACCAAAGCTCTTTTCAATGTTTGAATGTTGTGTGGCAGCTACATGGTACCCTATAACTTGAATAGATTATTTTCTATCTGCACAGTGGCTGGGATAAGGAAGACCTATATTTAGAATTTGAAGAAGTCTGTAGTTGAAGTTTCGTCATTTAAAATGTATTGTAACTTCCAGATTGCTTTAATAATTACTTTTTGTTCTGGTTTGGTACCATGAAGTTCAACACTTTCTAATTATTCACTGAGTTCAGCATAGGGAAAATGAAAAGCAGGGAGGAAAGAGCAATTCTTGTAGTCCTATGTTATCTTGCTCATTTCAGTTCTCCATCTGTTATACCTACCATTCTGGAATATGTGACAATTCTTTTGTTCTTCCCACAGTTTTTTCTGCTCACAATACAAGGTATTCTCAGTAATTCTTAGTAGAGAGAGAAAAACAAACAAACAAACAAACAAAAACAGGAAAGAAAAGAGAAAAAAATGCAAACCAAACCACATTCTTTTCTTATAGATGCCAAGTTGTGATGGCAGATACAAAATATAATATAGGATATGTCTATGTAATATTTACTGGTATGTAGGCATAGCACAGTCACTAATAATTACCTTCCTAACAATGTTTTGGTAGCATTCAGTCAACTCTGTCAGAGTTGAATAAATACTTTAGCAGCATGGTGAAGGAAAGAGCTAACCCAAGTTGAACTGACATATTCATAACATTTACAAATGAACTGAGAATTTAGAAAAACTATATCATGCTGAGTTTAGGTATATTTATTGCACATGACATTTCAGTGATTAATGAAAGACTTGCTTCTGGCCTTTCTGGAACAGAAGCACAAGGAGAATACTTAGAGACTATGCCTCTTATGTTGTGAACAAACACAATTACTATTCTTGCAGTCGAGCATTATCTACTCTTGGTGGCTTTCCATAGATGATATAAAGAAGTGAAAAAAAGATAGTTCCATTAACTTGTTATGCTGGTCACATTTAGAGACAAAGTTTATTCTTCACAGTGGTTTATAATCCTCTGGCAATTTTGAGCCCTCACAGTTCAAAATTATTCTAGAAGGTTTTGTGGGAATTGCTACTCCAATTTGCTCTGATTTGATTGCAGACCAACAGTAGATAATGTAACAGGAACATCTAGTGTCACAGATATACTTAATAAAACATAAAATAAGCAATAAATTACAAAGACAGAAGTAAAAAGCCCTGAGAAGGTAAGGTCTGAGAAACCTATCTGATCTCTCTGCAAATGGATGTAGAAGTCAATTCATTAATACAAAAGTCCATTCTTATCTGCTAATAATTCTTGGAATTATTATTTTTCACAGCTTTGTTACCAGTTATAGTCTCACCATGCCTTTTTAGTAAATTCTTTTAAAATTTTATTTGGGAACTGTGAATGATGGAGGGTGTTTAAGAATAAAAGCATGGAATCCCATTTTGAACTTATGGGTTGTATGTGTTATTGTCCCCAAGAACTAGCAAAGAGAAGTTACCTGGATATAAATCATCTTCCTTATGGATGTAAGCCCTCAACGTGGCAAGCCTGTTACGTTAACTTTCAAGTTTTTGGATTTTAAAGTTTTATTTGCTTTCTCTTCTTTAGCCAATTACATAAACTCTGTAAACATTTGCCCTCAAAATACACACACATATATATAGATATATTTTCAGTCTCAGCTTTGAGTTACTGATGCATTTTACTTTTGAATTTCTTCAGGCTTTTTAAATAACATAGCATCGGTGGATAGTTCAGGGAAAACATCAGTTTCTGCTGATTTCCTTAGAAACTGGATGTATATTCTCATCCCAAACATAAGAAGTGGGGTTTAATGATTATTTCTGTTTGATATATGCAATAATCTCTAGCAGAACTCATTGCAAACTGACTCTTTTCAATTGGAGATCCTGGATTAACATCTTGAATTTTAAGAGTCTGCACTGGCAGCTTCTGTTTTAGCCTTTCCATTCCCTCATTGCAATGTCTGCCAAACACCATGCTTCTTCAGCCTGGTTGTCAAGCTTCACAACCCACTGTGAAATTCCTAACACCCTAATTCTTTCCTTCTCCATTTTAATGTGGTATAATTTACAAAAGGAACGTTTTGTTTGCTTCAGTTTTGGTTGATTTATCTATTTATCATTAACAGGCTTTCTTTAATGAGGTTTTATTTTTTTATTATTTGTACCTGCAAGGAAAAAAGAGCTATAACATTTTAAATCTATTTTATTTTTAATGAAGGCTTTGATTTCTTCAGGCTTTTGTTGGCCCATTTTCACCATAGCCAGCAAATAATTCGCATTTACCAATTAAGACATTAACAAGCTTTAAAGTAAGAGTTAAATCAACCAATATTTTCACTATTCTTAAAATGGATGTGTTTGTAAACTGAGCTTTATCTCCTACCTTCTTTGCACATTCTGGCATAGTGTACCAAAAACACAGAAACTGTTTTGGTTTTCATAAATACCTATGACAAAAACCTGATCAACAAATCCCCGTTATCTGACGACCAAACTCCTGACACAAGACAGAGATTATTTTTCAGACTGCTGATTGCTAAACAGAATCCAGGTCATCACCTTCAATTTTGGAGTCTATAGGCACATTCAAACAACTTATCTAGAATATCAAATACATGCACAGTGGATAAGAGCTATTTCAGAACTCAGTCTAATTTAATTCCTCAGTAGGCAAACAATAAGCTTGGTGGAACACACTCTGCATTGAATTTCTGAACAGTCTTTTGCTTTTAGATAAGGAGAAAAGAACTGAAATTATAAATCAAAAGGGAGTCCCCAGTGAATCTCTAGTTGTAAGAAAGGTGAGCCATACATGTCATCAAGCTTCTGCATTGGCTTCTTCCATTCTGAACTGCTGAACATGATCCAACCTGAATTACTCCTCTTTCTGCTTCCTGGGCTATTGGGTGACTTTGTCACACATTTCTTTAAGAGTTGGCAAAGCAACCTTTCCTTTTCAAACTCATGGCTTCTTGGGGAAGTTATGTCATTGTGCAAAAATTTTGCCTGAGAAACGAAGCATTTTCTGTTGAGAAAAAGTAAGGAACAAAAAACTGTTTTGCAATTAGTCTTTAGTGTTGTACTTTAAACTAAGATGAATGTAAGAAGGCAAAGCCCAGCTAAAACTCAGACTGCACTTTACATTCTGACTCAGCTACACAGAATTTATATAAACTATAAACTGAAAAAAGTCTTCTAATTATCACAATATGTTAATTTTAAGTTTGCCATGCTTCAGGAACCTACAGATTCAATTTCAGACATATTGTGTGGATTCTAAAACTGACATTTTGTTTATAAACATTGCAAGATAGGTTGAAATCAGATTTATAATGCACGTCAAGATTAACCAGAAGTTCTACTTTGACTTTAATCAGCAGAAAAGTCTGCCTCAAGATATTATCTCTTAAGTTATTCTGCATACTCTAGGGAATCAACAAAATAAATTATTTAGGTATTATTACTGCAAATTGCATTATCAGGAAATGTATTGCTTAAATTGTGTTTATCAGAACCAAGTTTGTGACCCTAGAAAAATCAGTAAGTTAAATTAGGAAGTGAATACTTGTAATTTCTTCACTTACTGGGGAAAGAAAAAAAATAAAGTAAAAGTTTATTGTAAAAGTCACCTTAAAATAATTTGAATATACCTTTATATTTGGGTGAGCAAGGACAGGAAAATAATTTATTTTGTTAGTAGCCGTGAATAGAGATGAAAGAGATGGAAACTCTAATGTAAGTCCATGAAGTCTTCTCAATCAATCTGGTTTTACAGATACTATTATTGATTTGCAATTCACTGGGTTGAAACAACAGGAGACATACTTATCTAGCATTCAGTTTATCTTTCTGTACTATGATTACTTTCTATATTACAGTTAGCAACAGCCATCCATAAGTCTTGCCCCATCTCAGGGGAAGAAAACAAAAATAAAAATGAAAGCATGCAATAGAAAAGCAGAAAACAGAGATACAATTCTTCCAATATATATAGGCCCTACTCAAGGTGAAAAAGATTTTCATTAAAGGGATGGTACTAAGGTTTAATCGCTGATCATACTTGTCATTGATACTGGACTTTGAGAAAACTAAATTTTCGCGTCCAAACAGAGCAAAAAATTTCACATCAGTAAAATTCCTTTTAATTTTAGGAAATCTTTTCACATATCTATTCTTGCAAGTAACACAAATATGTATTAATAATACTCAAAGTGATATGTCTGGTGATAACAATACATACAAACAACAACACTAAAAATCAATCTTATTTTTTTACCCTATATTCTCAGTACTTAAATCAGTGAAATATACTAGCATTTGCATGCACTTATGTTGTAAAATACAGTGTGACTGCTAATATACTGGCATTTTAAAATAAAGTTCCCATTAAATTACTCAAAACAGGACCATTTTTCATCAAACTGAAGGATCATCTTTTCGCAAAGATCCATTTAAATGGGATTAGTCTATTATTTATAATTTTCAATTTAAAAAGCAGTACAGGAAATAGTGCTAGCTCACACCTACAATGTGCCAACCAATCAAAATATTTTTATCTGCCTACATGACAACAATCATAAAGATAATACTGCAACAAAGCATCAACATTCAAATGATACCATAACATTTCTGTTGCCTATAGCAGCAAATAATTTTATTAGGTCCTATGTTGCCTTGGGGACCCACAAAGGCCAAAATTTAAGTACAAGAACTATAAATTACAAGTGAGCTAATTGATGTAAAGGAAAAAAATAAATTTAAAGTCAAATCTAATTTAACATGTAGGCACCTGTGCTGTAGGTGCAACACCTACCTAAATCCCAAGCTCCTTGTCACCAATAAAGTTACAAAAACATCACATAGGTAACTGCATTTCAGGAGCAGCCCACAGTACACCTTAGAAAGCTGATCTATAAAACATACAAAAAGATGAAGACTTGCATGAAACAAGTCATGAGATACTAAGCATAGGGGTCTGAGTTTTGTTAGAGATGCAATGCAGGGAAGTAGGATCAAAGGAAAACAAGGCCATGTACAGCCTCAGAAATGTACAACATTTATGAGGTTACCTTACTGATTACTGTTAATGCTGCATACACTCACACATGTAAAAGAGAAACAATATTTAATTTATAGAAAAAAAAATCATACCCTCATATTTCTGAGCACCGAGCTACAAGTTATTTATAGTGGAACCTCTTTCAATGTTTTCACAAGAATTGAAAGAGAGTTATTGTCCATTTTGTCAGAAAGCCAGTCAGGAAGTATATGAAACTGGAACAAAATAACTAATATATGCATTTGAGAACAAAAACTTTACTCCTCAAACAATATATGTGTGCATTGTTAAGTGTAATTAGAGAACAGAAAATAAGACTTTCTACTGGCTGTAACTGGATTACATTTTTTTTTCCTTTTCTGTTGAAAATATCAGTGCCATTATTACCTTCCACAGCTGTAACGTCATTTTGTGATATGACAGTTTCTCTAAGAAGTATTAGTTCAAGTGTTTAAGCCTTTCTTTTGTACACCTTGTACACTTATGGAATTTGGGAGCTAGACATCTTGTTGCTTAGGGTAAGCAAGAACAACCTATAAAGTGCTGGAGTACTGAGAGATTTCAAATTAAGCATATCGTTAGATATTCAGGATGTGGAAGATGCTCAGGAGGACTCTTGAAATAGTAATTTAAGAGGTGGGCTTTTAAAGCCATTCTAAGCTCACCAGATCCTACCAGGGAGAAAATCTAAACGTAATCACTTGATATTGTAGAAAGACTATCACTAAATGAAAAAGACCCAACTTTCTCACTTTACACATTTCAGGCAACAACCAGTGCTTCTCCTTATTTTCTGCTGAGGCAGAAGAATAACGAAGAGGTGATTAGGTACAATCAACATGGCTTCACCAAGGGCAAATCGTGCCTGACAAACTTGGTGGCCTTCTATGAGAAGGTCACAACATCAATAGACAAGGGGAGAGCAAATGACATCATTTACCTGGACCTGAGCAAAGCCTTTGACACTGTCCCTCACGACATCCTGGTCTCCAAGCTGATAAAATATGGGTTTGATGGATGGATGGTTCAGTGGATAAAGAACTGGTTTGATAGCCGCATCCAGAGAGTGGCTGTCAATGGGTCCATGTCCAAGTGCAGACCAGTGACAAGTGGAGTCCCACAAGGATCAGTACTGGGACCAGTCTTGTTTAACATCTTTGTCAGCTCCATGGACAGTGACACAGAGTGCACCCTCAGCAAGTTTGCTGACTACACCAAGCTGTTTGGGGCGGCGGACACACTGGAGGGAAGGGAGGCCATCCAGAGGGACCNTGGATTAAAACTAGAGATGGGTTGTCTCAGAATGGAGGTTAGGAGGAAGTTCTTCACCATGAGGGTGGTGAGACACTGGAACTGGTTGCCCAGAGAGGTGGTGGAAGCCCCATCCCTGGAAGTTTTTAAGGGCAGGCTGGATGGGGCTCTGAGCAACCTGGTCTAGGGGTTGGTGTCCCTGCCTATAGCAGGGTGGTTAGAACTAGATGATATCTAAGGCCTCTTCCAACCCTGACAATTCTATGATTCTATGAACTTTGGAACAAATTTAAGAATAAGCTGGAATCTTCTTGACTGAAAGAGGGTGATTTTCAGCACATATTTTCACAAAGACTTTCCAGAAAACACCTATAAAATAATGGGAATGTAGAGTGATCTGCAGTTGTTTCTTCCTTTTATCATTGTAATTTTTGCCATTACCTCTGGACTCATTTGCACAACATGACAGTTGTCATGAAGGAAGTTCCAAGTTTTAAGTGATACCACCAATATCTGTTAGAATAAGCATGCTTCAGGCAAGGAACATAATTCAGATCCCAATCTAGCAAAGCATTTAACAACTTCATAAACTGTGTCTTTAATTCATTTATTATCCATTCTATAGAAATTCACTACTTCTTGGAAGGTTGTAGTGAGCTAGAAAGCAAGGGTAATTAAATATTAGAAATATCAAGGAAGTATCTCTTCACAATTAGCTATTTAACATCATCTTCTTTCCAGAAAGCAGGAACAAGCAGAAAAAACCTCCAGATTATTTATTTATTAATTTATTTGAATATTGCATCACTTTTTGTTGTATACTTGATGACCTTTAAATTGAGAGTATGGACTCAAGTTGAATCACATCTCAAGCTCACGAATTTTCAGCTAACTCTTGTACAATCATATAATGATCAAAAGTAATAAAAGTAAATAAAAGATCAAATAACTGTCATTCAGAGGATGAACTATACATAGATTCTTTCACGATGTCCTTTAACATACCTATTCTATGCAACCAGATATGTCTACGATGTATGCCAAAATTATAAAAGAAACAGTCACTCAAGGCTTAAACTGCTGACACTTCCTCAGTCCAATTAAAGATTTGAGGTTCAATCAGGGGTGTTACTCATTTCATGTGACTGTATATTGGTAGGAAACGCCAGTTTGTAGAAAGAGGACAGCATATCACAGTAGCATAGAAGTTTGAAGCTAAGACTTTTGTAATTCTACACTGAACCACCCAGACTCCACTGCCATCAGCAGTACTGTGTTGCACACAAAGTTAAGCAGCTTTAACTGGAGAAACTCAGATACCAGCTAGGACATCTCTAGTGCTGGCGTCATCTGATAGAGAATGATGTCTAAGTGAGCACATAGGGACAGCCCGCACACTTCCTGAGTTTAAACCAGAGGCTAAGCAAGTTGGGACATGCACCTGGTCACATTCAAGGTTGTGTCTTGAAAGACACCATCTGAGAATTAGGAGGAGGAAGAACAAAAAGGTATATGAGGTTGGAAACAGCAACTGAGTTTGGTTATCACAGTTCTAGATATTCAGCTGTGCATAAGGAAGTCTAGTTAGAAAAGGGAAGCTGGCTGACGATTTAATGACCGTAGGTACTTGCAATGGCAAAGAAAGAAATTATGTAGAAGAAAAATTAATCCCTTGTTTATGTATTCCCATAGCATGAGTTGTTGCAGTAGCCATTCTGAGAAAGACAGAATATATATTTTTTGTCATTTTATAGATATGCAGGATCTAGTCCTGTAGAACGAGGAGACCTGTTATTCAGTGGTGAAAAACATGGATGTGGACTGCAGATGTTTGACCCACGGCAATAGATAATGCCTGATAAATAAGAGGCATTATAGGAAGATAGGAGCTCTCTATTTTTCTTTGGACAACATGCTTGTGGAAACCTGTAAACATAAAGGAGCTATAACAAAATTGTGACTTGTTATTTAAAGCCCAAGTAAGGTATCTATGGAAAAAGCTAAAGTATCTAGATCTCTCAAAGACTTCCACAGCCTCTGCAGAAATCTGTGAAATCAAGTCTAAAATAGCTTTTTTAATAACATAGTATAAAATAAATGAGCTTAAACACAACAAATTGTAGCACTGTACTTCTGGTTTTAATTCAAACAGTCTGGATGTTTTCACAGATTTACTTCAGCCTTTCAATTTTTTCAACAGCCTCTTTTCCAGGCTGGATATTTTGATTTCTTTTCTTGTAGTCTGCAGGAGGACTTTATGCCTAGAAATACTAGCTAAAAGATTCTGTACTATTCCATGTGTAACAGAGATAGCAGACAAAGCCTCAACTATAAGAAGTGAATATATGCATATTTTGAATCCTTTTCAAAAATGATTTATCATTGCTAAATCCTGGCCTTAGCTTTAACTTAAATAACCTTTTATGCATTGACCTTGACACTCTTTAAAAATACTTGTAAGAAGTTATCTCTCTGACTGTTGTCAGGGGAGTGTCTCATGTTATCTAACTTCTGCTCCAGGAGTCTATGACCTTACTGTAAGTTAATTTTTGTTCCTTATCCTTTGTTTTTATTTCTTGTGAAAAGCTCAGTTAAAAAGCTCATGGAAATTATTCACATATAATTTGCTTAGAGCTCTTTTCTTCATTTATCTGTAATGTTTTGTACTCAAATGAGAGACCTTACTGTGAACCTGTATACTGAGTACCAATCTGTAAAGAAATTTGAGCAATATTAATTTGGTATTCTCAATCTCATCTGTTCTCTGCATTATTTTTTGAGATCTGTATTATTAGGAGGCTTTTTGCAATTTAAGTTGGTCCTTGTATTTCTGCTCTGAAGTGTACATGTACATATTTAAAACTATTTGCTTTTCATTATAATAAAACCATTTGAACTAGAAATAGTTTAATTTGGTTGGTACTTCTCAAGAACCAGGAAATGAAGAAGGAAAAATAGCTAATAGGCTGCAATAAAGTCAGGTTTTCTAGGTTATGTGATTTCTTTACAGACTAATTTCCTTTTATTAACCATTTTTAAGTGCTCCTTTTCTATAATTCTCCATTCTTTTTTCACTTTAATACTTTATTGACTTTATTTTTTTGTTTGTGGCTTTTTTCTTTTTCCTTTGTTTTTTTCATCTCTGCTTACCATCATCAAACTGGGGAACTCCTTCTTCCAGGAATCTAAAGACTTAGGTGCATTACTTCCTTCTTTTTCAAGGTCAAGGTAAAACTAAGAACATAAGACAGATCTCCATGGTCAATGTACATTGCTTATTGGAGGTAGTGCCTACTTATTTTATAGATTTATTTTGTTTGTAATTAGGCAAGTATTTATTTTGCACAAAGTCAAATCAATTTTGCTTTTTCATTTGAGCGAGCTAGAAAACCCTAGCATTCAACACAGTTGAAAAGCTTTATAGCATGTTATGAAATATATGTCAGGAGTGTGGATTTATATGTAAAACACATGTTAATTTACACATTGGTACCAGAAGTCATACAAATCAACATTTTACACAATTTCTTCTAAAACATTTCAGCTATGCTTATAGACCTGGATTTGAATATATGTGAATGATAATGTAAACTCTGAATGGGACAATAATGGGAGAATGACTCTTTGCTGTTTTGCTCCTGATGCATTTTTATTGCATGTAGCTATTTATTTCTGCTTAGTGATGTGATCTCTAGTCAGGAACTTCAAAGAATGGTGACTCTAAGAAAAATGGAATATGAAAATTCTGCTATGCCATTTTCCGGTTGTTTCACAAAATCTGAAGATGTGAATGTCAGAACAGAAAGAGAAAAGCAAGAACAGAAGAGAAGTATGCAATTTATGTCTACATATCCTCAGTAGGCTGTATTTTGATTTCCCATTTTAGATCTGAGTTGTTAAAATACATATTTTTCATTAAAAAAAAAAAAAAAAGCACTATTAAGTTCCAGTACGTAAGAAGAATGAAAATCTTTCAAATTTGTTTTTCTACTGGTAAACATGAGGCTAGTTTGGAGTTACAGGATTGGGAAAACAGGATGTGATATAAACCTCTTCTACCTGCATTATTAATTCAAAATGGCATGTGAATGTGTCGAAAACCTACTTGGGTTTGCTCCTTGAAGCAGACTTGATATTCTCTTTGTAGCAGAATTAACCCCTGGGTAACAGAAAGCCTCAAGGCAAACTTTGACAGCAAACTGCATTTTAACTACTGCTAATCATCTGACTGAAAAT
>VXBO01010242.1:48505-62223 GCA_013400135.1 Rhinoptilus africanus
TCGTTACAGGAAAAACCAAAGAAAAAGAAAATCAGGAAGCAAAGCCTGACTTACTGGCTGATATCCGCTTCCTTATTGTTTCAGACCAGGCTTTTTGGTTGACCCTCTGATGTGCTAATCCTCAGTGCTGAATTTTTCAGGACTGGAGGGAGTCAAACCTACCTTTTCTTTTATATCTTCAAGGAGAATTACCTCAGTGCAGTGCTGATAACATAAACAAGTATAAACCTGTTAGCAGATTTAGAAGACACAGATTTCCCATTGCTGGTAGCACTCTAATCACAAGGATCTTAAATAATGTTTCGGTTTTATTTGACTGTCAGACTAATACTTCACTGTTACTGTAAAATTATTTTGTGTTAGAAATTACTTTTTTCTTTTCTTTGGTCATCCTAGAACATATTGTCTATTCTGTTCCGTATTACCTGCAGCATGATCAAAACACTGTTCTTTTCCTAAAAGGTAGGAAGTGATCTTCCTTAGCTGTATGTGAAAGTCTTTAAGCACACCTGTTGTAAAGTAGNATATTTTCCATGTTCTGTGTTATTCAGTGCTGCCTTGTCAACTGATGTGACCTTTCCTCTTGACAGTCTGTGATTTAACTATGCATGCAGGTGATCACCACTTAAAATTTGTCAGTCACTGTGGTTTTTGTTGTAGTATTATCATATTTGCAGCATTTCATATCACCAGTACATTCCAGTCTGTTTTAATATGGAATACTTAAGTTAAAGCAGGAAAAGTATTCATTAAATGGAGTATCAGGGTTTTCTGTTTCAATCACTGAGCAAGACCAAAGAAATATTTTGGTTCTTCTTTTGGACCAAAGAATATCTTGGCTTTCCTGTTCAAGTAATTAATTTTGTTTTTAAATGTATGTATCATTCTGTTTGAAGAATCTCTCAATATTAAAAGTGAAGTGTAAAGTCAGGTCTTTACAAACCAATGTAAGTTGAAGTTTTGGAATGTTGTAAAAGGACTTTTTTTCCAATATGCCTACTTACCTCCATCATCACACAGTGACTGTCTCCTATTTAATTTCTTATGGAAGGAAAAACAGTTCCAGAATTTGCCCAAACAGCTCATACTCTTTTCATTTACACCCTTCTAGAAGCCCTTTTTCCCACTAACCCAATTCTATAATAAAAAATAAAACATTCTGTATATCAGATGACACAAGGTAACCTCACTTCGATTCTACATATCTACCATTTACTCAGTCTGATCTGCTTTATTATTTAGCCTTTTAAAAGTAAAAGCTCCCTGGGACAGTCACTGAGGCTTGTTCATTCCTTTTGTCCTGGCCTGTTACACTAAACAATGGAGAGAAGTATCTACCAACACTAGCATACCTGTTCTAAAGCTGCTTTTAACAAATCATGAAAGCATACAAGCCTTAGAAAAACCTGGATTAAAATCTCAGTAACAATTTGTTTGACAAATCAAGGTTCTATTTCAATATACAAAGTCTCCCTCCTTTCTGGTGAGTGTATTGACAAAAAGCTGCACATGCACAAGAGGAGCAGGTGGAAAACATGATAGCCCTGCAGTACACCTAATACTTTAATTTCATTATGTGCATTTTTTTTACTTGGCTTTTCTCCGACTTTGTCTTTCAGAAAAAAAACCCAAACAATGATATGAATGACTTAGCTCATTTAATCAGTAGCTTTGTGAAGAACAGATTTGCTAATTGCGTTGAACTGCATGTCCCTGAGGTAGCAAGGCAGACAGGTGCTTCCATGTTGGGAGCTACTGAACTTCTCTGAACCCAGTTAGCTCACTTCTGGAATACATCCATGCTCTAATAGATATTAGAGATGAAAAGGATCTATTTAAGTCATATGTCCCTCTCCGTGCCAATCCTGTAGCTATTCTGTACAGTGATATAACTGATCAAGTCTAGATTTTGAAGACCTGGGCCGAGTATGTTTTACTTTCTAATGAGAGGCTACTCTCCAGTTCAGTTTTTCCTTGAAGCTTGTGTTAGATTTTATGGTTTTTTACTTACTTTTATGCTACTATATCTGACTATTTTACCATTTCTCCAGATTTGAAAATTACTGCACTTCTAAAGTCAGTGGCAAAAGTCTCCTTGATTTAAAAATGACCAAATCTTTGCCTTCAATTTAGTCTGCTAAGTGACTGCTTCCTCTTAGTGTATCAAATCACACATCCAGAGAAATCAGCTTTCCTGATTGCTAGAATAGTAGATAGGTCCTCCTACCAAAAAAATCTTGTAGTGTTGGGGATAGGTCTTTCTTGTCCTATCCAATGTGTTCTCAACTGAGTATCCCAAACTGACCCATGACTGATGATTGTTTCTACACAGTAGGCAAAGTGTAATTGAATGCTCATCAAATAAATTATGTCATTTGGGACATGACAGCCACTCTACAGCCTAAGGATAGACACAATATTAAAATAAGATGATGATTTCTAAGATTTCTTATTTACATTACATTTATTTAATGACAGGAATATTTTTTTATTTTGATCAATGATGATGGCCCTATAGGTGGTAGAAGAACAAAGCTCATTCTGTTAAACTCTACTCAAAATGTGCAAAATACTTTTTTTTTTTTTTTACTGAATAAATAATGTGGATTAAATATATGAAATAAATGATGTAGTGTTCATGTATTTGGCTATGAAGAAAAGTTATCAGTCTGTACAACATAAGCTGCCTCCAACAGACTCAAATCACAGAAATTTGGAAAGACAATGTTCACTTAAAGATTACTTTTTTGAAAAGATTTATTTATTTAAATTGTTTATCAAATGTTTTGAAATTACTATAGAAATGGGAAGACAAAACTCTGTCCTCAAATGTTGTGAGTCCAAATTGACTGAAATCAGTAGGAGATAAAAATCACCAGCACTTCTGAAATACATGTATATGTCTGTAATTTGCTTATATCTGTATATTAGACACTATTTTATACTTGGTCATCTTTGTTATCATATTTTCCACAGGTTGTTTGAAAATCACTTCTCACAGTGTCAGGGAAAAGGGTGAAATTTTCAAGTCCTCTTAAAAGGTATATGAAAAGTTGTGGTCTGTGGTGTATAAACTCATTCTGTATTTTTGTGGGATTTGTTGTTTTGTTCTGTTTGTTTTTTCCTTCTTCCTCACTTCTGTAGTTCCAAGGAAGGTCTCTTTAATGTTCTTTTTTCTCCAGATTTATATGAGGAAGGGTAATCAAAAGGCAGCACCAGGTTTTTCATTTTTCTTGCTAACATAATTCACACTTGATCCATTTTCTGAACTACAGATCTGAGGAGTTAATAGAGGAAGGATGGGCTGCATGCTGCAAACAAAAACACAGACTGAATCTTTATCTCCTGTTTGGAATAAGTAAATATTTATTCACTAACAATTCACTCAGTGGTTTCAGCTGTTTGTAAAGTCAAATACAATCAGTGCCAAAAATAAGAATTGCTTCTTGAAAACTAATTCACCAGTTTACGGATTTTTAAAACCAACTTAACTTCATGACCATTTAAAAGTGTCTTTAAAAAGAAAAATGAAAAAAATTACACATTTATGCTATTTGGGAGGCCACTTTTAAGAGACTTACAACTTAGAAACCATCTGTTTGGAATGGAAAGACCATTCATATCCAAGCAGCTCTGGAGGGATTGTTGTAAAAGATTAAGTCAGCCAATAAGTTGCTAACTGAGTCAGTTAGCACACCATTTATTTGAAAGAACAGTGGACAGGGCAAAACCAGCCATCTTGCTTTCAGCTTGGAAGCAGAGGTCTGTTTTATAAAGTGCGACTATGTCAAAAATGCAGTCTGAGAAGTAACCCCAGTGTACTGACCACTCCCTCCAGATTGGCAACATCCTTTGAATTTTATGAAGATGCTTTACATCACAGTGTCTAGATCACTAATAAAGATATTGAACAGTATTTTTCCCAGAATTGATCTCAGAAGAATACCATTAGCACTCAGCTTCTGGCTGGACTATGTGGAACCTTACGAGGAATGACTGAGGGAACTGGGGTTGTTTAGCGTGGAGAAGAGGAGGCTGAGGGGAGACCTCATCACCCTCTACAACTACCTGAAAGGAGGGTGTAGAGAGATGGGGGCTGACCTCTTCTCCCTGGTGACAAGGGATAGGACAAGAGGAAACGGGTTCAAGTTATGTCAGGGCAGGTTTAGATTGGATATCAGGAAACATTTTTACACTGAAAGGGTTATTAAACATTGGAACAGGCTGCCCGGGGAGGTGGTAGATTCACCATCCCTGGAGGTGTTTAAGAAAAGGGTAGATGAGGTGCTTAGGGACATGGTTTAGAAGTGGTTTTTGTCAGGGCAGGTTAATGGTTGGACTTGATGATCTTAAAGGTCCCTTCCAACCTCACCGATTCTATGATTCTATGATTCTATGATCACAACCATTTCTGCATAGCAGTGTAACCAGTTTTTCATTTTGTATTCCATCCAGTCAGTCCTTACCTTGCCCAATTCAGTCCTTACCTTGCACAATTTGGCTACAATATTACAGAAGACCATGTTAAAAGCCTTCTTAAAATGAAGATAAGCAACATCCACTACCATCTCCTCCTCCTCTAGGTCATTTTGTCATGAGTGTTAGTCAGATGCAATTTTGCTTCAATAAATCTATGATGATTGTTCCCACTATTTTTTTTTTTCTTCATGTGCCTATATTGGACTTCCACAAAGACTGAGGTGAAGCTGACCAATCTAGAGTTGTCCAGATCCTCCTCTCTTTTCTTTTTAAAAATGGACATGATGTTTGTGGATTTGAATGAATGTACCCTAAGCACCATGACCTCTTAAGAATGATAGAGAGCAGCTTTCCAATGACATTAGGCAGCTCCGTCCACACCCTTGGATGCATCCTATTGATCTGTGAACTTTTTTATGTCTGATTGGCGTAAGCATTCCCTAATTCTTTGTTCCTTTACTATGAGTCATACTCTAGTCCCTTAGATTCTGCAACTTCCCTCAAGAAACTGGGAAGCCTTAATTTCCATTTTGCTGACTAAATACTTACAAAAGCCTTTCATGTCCCTCTCCAGTTTCAATATCAGATGAGTTGTGGCT
Source organism: Rhinoptilus africanus (assembly GCA_013400135.1). NCBI lineage: Eukaryota > Metazoa > Chordata > Aves > Charadriiformes > Glareolidae > Rhinoptilus > Rhinoptilus africanus. The sequence goes on from VXBO01010242.1 coordinate 53,584, forward strand.
CTCCTAACTCCATTACTGCATTTCCAGGCTCCCAGGTACCTTATTCCTACTTCCACACCTTGTACAATTTTCCTTTTTTTTTACCTTTGAGCTTGGCCAAGGAATTTCCTTTACAGCCAAGCTAGATTTCTGCCACACCTATTCAACTTTCTAAACACTGAAATGAAGTTCCTGGGATTTGAAGAGAGTCTCCTGGAAAATTAACAGATCTGTCTCATTTTCAATAAAAGCTTTGATTTGATGAAATTACATTTTCGATAAACTCTTTATTGGGGAATTCCTTAAATCTTTTCTTCACAAGGTTTATGAAGAGGGTAGGAGGAAAAGAGGAAGTGAATGACCCTCTAAACTAAACTGAAGCCCCTCTGAAAGTTTCATTCCATTAGACAAATATTAAAGAAATCATAGAATAGGACACACAGTTTAGGAGGGACACACAGGAGATCTCTAGTTCAAATTACTGCTCAAAAGAGGATTAGCTATGAGGTCATAACAGGATGCTCAGGGGCTTGATCCATTTTGGTCTTGAAAACCTCTAAAGATGGAAGCTGCACAGCCTCTCTGGGAAGTGTCTTCCACTGCCTAACTATACTGACTAGAAGAAGATTGGTTTCCTTACTACAGGTCCAAACCTCTCCTGTTTTAATTTTTATCCTTTGTTTCTTATCCTTATGACGTGTACAGCTACGAAGAGCCTGGAACTGTCCTCTCAGTGAAGAGCCTGGAGATAGCTGAAGGCTGCTCTTAGATTCCCCATCCTGACCCTTTTCCTCTCTAGTGTGAACATTCATCAACACAAAGTTCTTTTTCTACTATAGTAGCTCTGTAAGATGTTTCCTTGTACATGAAACCGAGTTTCTTTCATTCTTTCTCAACCTGTTCACTGTTTCTCTTGAAATTAGGCATCTTCTTTCTCAACATGGTTATAAAAGAAGTAGCCATAAGAAATAAGAGAATAGGCACTTCCATGAATGCTTCTCTTATACAAAATTTCTCCTTGCAGAAAAGAGGTGACTGAACATGAGCTTTTGTTATGACATGGTATATCTACTAATCATGGTTTAGTAATCAGTGACCCACTGTATGTATGTATAGCAGTCCAATGCCAAGTACTAAATTGAATTAATAATTACACAGCTGAACCTCCATGTTTCCACCATCAATGCATAGCATAAGAATGATATTACATAGCCAATGCATCAGATATGTAATTTAACTGTTAATTATTGATTATTCACTTTTTTAACTGGATCAAATGAAATTTGAAATATTTATTATTCTCATAATCAGAAAAAAGTGCTTATCTCGTCATGAATTCTTCTAATGAAATCTAAACATTTTCTTAATGTTTTGTTGCTTCTCTCATTTGCACTTCATTTAGAGTTTAGCATCTTCATCATTTAGCATCTTTGGTTAGAGCACAAGAAAGATTAGATAATTTTTCATAGCAGTAGGGCACCTTAAATCTATATCTTGTAACCATTAATTAGTAATTATTATACAGTCAACAGCAGAGATTTAAATTCTTCTTTTAAATAACTTGATAGTTAGGGATCTCCTACATTAATTGGTGGATAGTGGCATAAATTCACAGGAGAATATGTTCCATTTCCCACTGTCCATGTTCTAAACCATGTATTTTTCAATAGCAAAGGCAGTGTTCCTCCAAGAAGTCTGTAAATGTTGGCACTTTTCTACATCAACTAAATTCTGTGAAAAAGAACAGTTTCAGATTATTAAAACCATGTTTTTTCACATAATGCACTCTTTAGGGAGGAGGGGAAAAGCATCAGTTGACCTGTGGGATAACTGCTGGAGGAGACTTAGAAATCAAAGTTATATTCACATTTTAAGAAAATGTACAGTGTTGAAGAAACATCCAGGGTGGAGTGCAGCTGATATGCAAGGAACGTATTCCACTATAGTTCCCTAGGAGGAATAACCTGCAATCTTAGAGTCTAAGGTAGAAAAAGATGGCATGGAGGGTGGGGCAGTATGAAGATACCATAGCCAAACTCTGTGCATCAGTGTAGTGAATGGGAATTTATGTCACTAAGAATGCCGATAAGCTGTATAGTTGTTACCCTGAGCCAAGAGTTTCTTATTTTTTGTAAAAATCATGCCCTTAGGTTGAACTTTGTTCATTATAATGTCATTATAATACCAAAACACAACTCAATCCTAAAAGCTACTTACCTCCAAGATGCAACCACCCCTCGGTGAGTCTTGCACTCTGAATTTTTGCTAGTCCATACCTTTAAATGTGAAGCAAGGAAATTTTTCATCAATCATAACAAAGGTTATGTATGACTAGAGTCACTCAAGCTCCACCTGAAAGGTAAAAAACAGAAAAAAAAAAGGCTTAATGAAGGCATGTTGCAGACAAGTCAGGAAGACACGACACCATCAAGAACCATCTCTGATTTCTGGGACCAGTCAACAGGGCGAGCCTCTCTTTCCCCGCATAGGGATGCCTATTTGGTGAGATATGAACACCCGGCTATACTGAGCGCTTCCCCAGGAAACTTAAGAAATCTGTATATAGAGTTGTTCTATGCTGCTATATTAGTCGAGTTGTTTTATGTTGCTGTATTACTCAAGTTGGTTTATGCTGCTATATTACTTGCACGTGCTTTGCAGACAGTATGTTATCACCAGCAATCCAAAAGAATCTGCAATTCTATCCCTTCAATAAACTGCAGTATTCATTAATCTAGCCAGTCTCGTTGAACGTGACCACATTCCTTAAATCTAGCCGTGCTAGTCCATTGAACATGACGAGACCAGAAGTGCATCACCCTATTGTGCATCTGTAATTGTGGTAGTTCAATACGTTGAATGCGACTGGACCTATAGTGCCAAATTGGGCANAATCCTAAAAGCTACTTACCTCCAAGATGCAACCACCCCTCGGTGAGTCTTGCACTCTGAATTTTTGCTAGTCCATACCTTTAAATGTGAAGCAAGGAAATTTTTCATCAATCATAACAAAGGTTATGTATGACTAGAGTCACTCAAGCTCCACCTGAAAGGTAAAAAACAGAAAAAAAAAAAAGGCTTAATGAAGGCATGTTGCAGACAAGTCAGGAAGACACGACACCATCAAGAACCATCTCTGATTTCTGGGACCAGTCAACAGGGCGAGCCTCTCTTTCCCCGCATAGGGATGCCTATTTGGTGAGATATGAACACCCGGCTATACTGAGCGCTTCCCCAGGAAACTTAAGAAATCTGTATATAGAGTTGTTCTATGCTGCTATATTAGTCGAGTTGTTTTATGTTGCTGTATTACTCAAGTTGGTTTATGCTGCTATATTACTTGCACGTGCTTTGCAGACAGTATGTTATCACCAGCAATCCAAAAGAATCTGCAATTCTATCCCTTCAATAAACTGCAGTATTCATTAATCTAGCGAGTCTCGTTGAACGTGACCACATTCCTTAAATCTAGCCGTGCTAGTCCATTGAACATGACGAGACCAGAAGTGCATCACCCTATTGTGCATCTGTAATTGTGGTAGTTCAATACGTTGAATGCGACTGGACCTATAGTGCCAAATTGGGCATCACTCAACATCTAAGTCAACCACCTCCAACACCTCTGACATCTGAGGACAAGCTGGAATGCAAAGGGAGTTTATTTTCTGCCAAATTCCTTTACCCTTTAATGCAACATGACCCTAAGAAGTTTTCTTGTTGCATGCTTCTTTCAGATATCTAAAATCATGATGATTTGTTCCTGCACTGTATATTACTTTTGAGGAGAAAAGTCTGCGTTTTTTTTGTGTTGGCTTTTTTTGTTGTGTTGGGGTGGTTTTTTTTTTTTTTTTTGGGGTGGGGGAGGGTGCGGCAGGGAGCAAGGGTAGTGTTTGTTTGTTTGATTTTCATCTGTGGTTTTTTTCCTGGGTTTTACAGATGGAAGTGAGTGGACAAATCAGGAGAGGAATTAATCATGAGAAAATTAATACATGCACAGATGTTACTGCTCTTTTTTTTCTTTAAACATACATATTTTATGCAATATATATTATACATGTATATGTGTATATATATGACATTTATTTGTTATGATTAAAAAGCTGGTAATTACCTGAACATCCAGACAAGCAGCTAGTTGGTAGCCATTTGCAAAAATGCTGCCATAGCTGCTAAAAATAAGACCTCTCTAAAAATCTGGCCCCGAAAGATTTCAAGTGTGAAGATTTGTGTCATTAGGACATCAAAAGAAAGCTGAAGTAGCTTCTAAAAATCATTAAGTACCCACCCATTGACTCACAGGTAAAAGTTTATAGTGAGTATTACTTTTGTAATAAGATGAACAATTCAGTTCTATTTGAAAATTCCTGTTAACATTCAGGTGACTAGACAAAAGAAACTCAGCACATCACTTTTATGGACAGATATTAACCTTCACAGATCACTGAGTATATCTAGATTCTATAATTAAGTGTGTTTGCTAAAAACAAAGACTCCAAGCTGCTTTCAGATGACTCAGCAGAAATGTATTTTTTAATGGCACTATATTGATCTTAACTGTACATCCTTCAAGGAAATCTACGTGTCAGGAAGCTTTGACCTAAATTTTCAATGACAGCAGACAAATTATATTCTTTTTTGTGCTCCCAGATTTAGAAAGAGCTTTATCAGAGTGTCTTAGGATTTACAGATAAAATAATAAAGCCAGTGGTAAAGCAGCATTTCAAATGTTGCTGCAATAATTGAAAAACACATTCCAAACTCCTGGAAAGCACCTTAAACATTTCATATACTGAATGTATTGGATTTGGAAACATTTTATAAACAGAGATATGTTATAAAATAAAAGAAAGAAGAAAAGAGAATGAAATCAGAGTTAGGAATTTTGTTTTGTTTTTTAAATTCTGATTACTAGATAACATTTATATGGTAACCTACAAAATAAACATGGGCTTTTTAATAAATAAAGTATGACTGTATGACACACGGGGATAATGATCTGGATTCATCGAAATAAAAAAAAATAAACACTGCAAACATAAGCATTAAAATGAAGGCAAGAGAAAGAGAGATCAGATATTTAAATAAAATAAAAGTATGTTACTATAAAACTATTAATTATAACAAAATAATGAATTAAAAATTGATATAACAGAATATATGCAGCTTTCTTGAAGCACAAATATCCTTAACATCATCTAAGAATGAAAAGCACTATCTTCAAATAATTAGAGTTTAACTTCAATTTGCTGTTATTTTTCATTAGCTCATTTCAGAAATTAAGAGACCTGAAAATACACCTCTCTCTGTGAGAAAGTCCATATGCTTTTAAAAGTTGACTCACTCAGCTTTCAGTATATGACACAAGTATTACAAATTGCCTATATGTCATCTGGACACTTCGGGTGCGCTGAGATGTGGCCTGTCCAGGAATCATCATGGCAATTATGAACACAGCATGTGTCCATGCTAAGATACATGAGGAACTACAGGCTAGGGAAGTATTTTCCAGAATCTTGTTTGTAGAGCACTTTCAAGCTGGACATCAAATCCTGCACCTACTAATTCAGCATTTATATTAAACAGAAGTCATTTGGAATTCCCAAACTAGGTGCCCTGTTCCTCTAGTTTCCAAAGATGCCTATCACTGGTATCTATAAAGGATGCCTATCAAATATCAACCATCGAGCTCATCCCAAAACACAGCAGTCACTGACACCTGAAAATAATGTATGCGAGAAACACCATTGGTTCACTGTTCCTGTGTTTTACAGGGCATCTACTGAGGAAGTAGGCTCCACTTCTCTCAAAACCTGAGGGCTTCAAAAACACAGCTAATGTCTTTATCACTATCAATTGGCTAAACAAAGTGGAAACCACTGTCCTTACTAAATTTGTACCAAGAATTCCAGGTTAACAGAATCATAGAAGAAATTAGGTTGGAAAGACCCTTAAGATCATTGAGTCCAAACATAAACATAACACTGCCAAGTCCACCGTTAAACTATGGCCCTAAACGCCATGTCTACATGTCTTTTAAATACTTCCACGAATGGTGACTCAACCTGGGCAGCATGTTCCAGTGCTTGACAACCCTTCCACTGAAGAAATTTTTATAATATCCCTTCTAGGCTTCCTCTGGTGCAACGTGAGGCCATTTCCTCGTCCTATCACTTGTTACTTGGGAAAAAAGTCTGACCCCCACCTTGCTACAACCTCCTTTCACGTAGTTGTAGAAAGCGATAAGATCGCCCCTCAGCCTCCTTTTCTCCAGACTAAACAACCCCAGTTTCCTCAGCTGCTTCTCATAAGACTCATTTTCTACACCCCTCACCAGCTTTGTTGCCCTTCTTTGGACATGTTCTGACATCTCAATGTTTTTCTTGCCATGAGGGGCCCAAACCTGAACACAGTACTCGAGGTGTGGCCTCATCAGTGCCGAGTACAGGGGGATGATCACTTCCCTACTCCTGCTGGACACACCATTTCAGATACAAGACAGGATACTATTGGCCTTCTTGGCCATCTGGGCACACTGACAGGTCACATTCAAACAGATGAATGAGACAAGAGAAAGGAGGAAGACAGCAAGAAGGAATAAAGCTTTAGTCCAATAAAGAAGAGTGAAGGGGATATTTATATATCTCTGATGTATAAACAATTTTTTGGTCTTTTGACACACCTAACTAGTCATTATATCGATATCCTGATCTTCCAGATGATTAAATTCATCTGTAATTAATAAAAATTCAATGCTATTATAGTTTTAAACACATCATTTGACATATTGATGTACATTCTGTAAGCTTCTTTCACTTAAAGAAAAGGAAAAAAAAACCCCAATGTACAAAATTTCACTTATCTTCATGCATTGAATCCTACCTCAAACCAGCCATTAAAACTGATTTAAATCCTTGTTATTTTCATAAAATCAAAAGTGATTCTATGGCAGACTGAGCTAATTATACCAGCAAAAAGCCATCTTTAATTTACCTTAATAAAATGACTACAGAAACAAAGGTGTATTTTCAGGTACTCAGACATATTAAATTATTATTTGTTTCTTTCCCCCTATGTTTAATGTCAAGGGACAACTGGCAATGAAAGATATGGTGTGCTGAGATCAGAGAGATCTGACTACACTGAGCTTAATTCTTCACCTAGGTTACAATCAGTAGTCAAAAATGGAAGAATCATTGCAAGTGTTTCTCCTTGATCTTGGTTCTCTCCATCATTTGTTACTGTTGTATCCTGCTATCTAGCATCTGGTTAGTGTCTCAGTCGTCATCCACACTTAAGATTTGGATAAATTAGCAATGAAAAGAAAGTGTATAAATAGCTTCAGTCCTGTATTCAAAATTCCAGGCAATTATCCAAAAACATTCAGTGGAGGATGTCACTAGAGATTTCCAAGACAGACTGTGGATACATCATTTCATTTGGAAAAACAGTAACATCTTTCTGCATTCTAGCTCATAGCAAAAATTTTGCTTACAATTCAACAATGTTTAAATAAAGAAGTTTCAAATAATTTAAAATATACCCTACAGCGTGCATTAGTTGAATTTTTAGAGCAACCTAGATGTTCACAGTATTTTTGTAATATCTCTTTCATTAAGGTAGGAAAACTGAAAAATAAAACCTTAAACAAATTAAAAAAAAAAAATCCTACTCTCTGTATTATGGTGAGTGTGTTTCCACTGAGTGTTTAACAGTAATATTTTTTTTCATTTACTTATTTACTATAAGATCTATTAGGTGGAATTAAAAGTGTATATATTACTGAACAAAACTGTAAGATTGCATTCCATTTTTTGGTTCTGAAAGTGGAAGGCTTAACTATATACAAACATTTTTCCCATCTGAACCCAGTCAGATTTCTGATAATAGAAATACCCTATAGGTTCTAACCAGGGGTTCATCTAACCCAGTCTTCTGTCTTCAAGAGTATTAAAGGTACTGCTGTTTAGGAATGGTATACAACTTTGGCTGTTATCTGCAGTTTACTCATTTTGTACTTCTATCAGTATCGGGAATTCTTGTACTATGAATAAAAGAAGGCATTTCTGACACAGACAGACATTTCTCCACCACTTCTATCTGAAGACAGACCATTAGGCGTAAACATCTGCTTTCTACTTTTTAAACCAGGTTTTAGTCCATAAAAGAACCTTTTATCAATTCATGTGGAAATTCAGTTTCTTCAGTAGGCTGTCATGTGGAACTTAGTCAAAATAGTTTTGAAAATATATTAGGTCCACAGGATTCCCTTCATAAACATGTTTATCTACCATAATAGTCTTCAACAGATTGCTGAGACAGGATTTTCCATTACAGAAGACATACTGACACCTTCACAAAGACTGTGTTTACCTGGGTCATCAGTGATTTCACTGTGTTATAAACTCTGCCATGTTAATAGACTTTTTGATTGACTGTTCCCAGGATATCCTCTAGAGCTCTTGAGGTATATAGGAGTTAAATGGGGAACCCACGAGTTCTCTGCCATGGTTCTTGTGATGTTTCTGCCACCTTGACTAGCCATTCTGTGGGTTCACAGCTGAAACATTGTGATGAATGACCTCGGGATTTAGTGAATTAATGGTTTACAATTTATCTATTTGATCTAAAGTTTCCTCTAAGGAGTAATTCCCACCTCCCCCC
>VXBO01010242.1:66609-154460 GCA_013400135.1 Rhinoptilus africanus
GGCGGGGGCGTCCCCGGTGCGGTCGGTGAGCGGCGGTTCCCTAACCGCGTTTGTGTATTCCTCTGTCCTTGCTATTGTTGTTGTTGTTGTTTTTGTGTTACCTTTGTTATTCTATTAAAACTGACGTTGTCTCAGCCCATGAGTTCTGCCCTTTCCTTGTGCTTTCCATTCAGGAAAGCTTGGAGCAAGCAGTGTGTGGTTCTTTGTTGCCATCTGAAGCCAAACCACGACACTGGTTAAAGATTATGTGCTGCTAAAATTAAACCTCTCAATCTACCCTACATCATTAATAAATTTTGAATAGCTGCCAAATCATAACCTTGTCAAATATTTTCATCCGCGGCATTCAGTCTGAAATACTCAATAAAACCTAGAGAAGTCGACATTTCTCTTACCAGCAAGACCCAATGAAACTTTCAAGCATGTTAAATAAGAATAAATATTTCGTCATGGATGCTTTATAGAACACGTTCCTATGGCATGATGTGTAAGACTGAACTCTGTATAGAGGAGTGATTCACTGAAGAGTATGAAGCGTGACTGTTTAAGCGCAGCTTTCTTCGGAAAGGTGTTTGCTCTTGCACTCTCTTTCTTCACATTTACCGCTATAGATGTAGAAGCCATTACCAAAGAGGATATCAATTAGTTTAACTCTTTCTTCAGATTTTGACGGTTTTTGCAAGACTATTTGCATTTCAACATTCAGAATTGCACCAGAATGCACATTAGTTAGTTAAAAGCCATGGCAATTTACAAATTTAATTTAGCTACCATATCTCTTATAAGAAAATGTTCCATAAAAGCAAACCAGTTGGAAATCATACTATTATATGTACACAGACAAAAATAACACATAACCTAAATAATAAAGTTCAACACTTAGAAATCCAGAAATAGCACATGTATTTTGAAGGAAATAGCCTCACTTGTGGACATGTACTTTTCCAGTAACAGCCTATTTAATTCTCTGTCCCTTCTTCCACTAAGGAGTATTACATTCTCTTACTTAAGTGGAACATTTTTACCAGAAACAAAGAAACTTAAATAATCATGACTGGTAACAAAGCTGCCATTTGCTTTATTTAAATCCTATTATTGCCTTCATTATCTATAGATTTTTTTCATTGAACAACTTTTCATTTTCTTCATAGTCACCAAGACAAAGACAAATATTGCAAGATTAGTCCTCTATATTATGTCAATATTGTGTCATTCAATTCTGCATTCATCAAACCTGTTTGTTCTAGTGCAAATCTGAGCATTAAGTTACAAAAAGCAATTAATTATGTTTTCCTGACTGAGAACAGCCCATTAACTTTTCTATTTAACATTGATTTGAAGACCTCTGTGTTATGTTAACCCTTAGATTTTATTTGTCCTGTATTATAAATGATGTTCACATAATTTTATTGAGTCTTTTTACAATCTGAAGGGCAAGAACTCCATTATAAAATATGTCCAGAAATGTGCAATAAAAGTGCAAGATAATTACTGAAATAGTAATTATTCAAGAAACATTACCCTGGAAGATTTAAAATTAAAATGACCTTAGTAACAGGCCAAATGTTCCCTCATATTAATAAGTCACAAGTATGTATTTCTGAATAACCCTTCATAGTGGTAGGCTGCTTTTTCCCTCTTTAAACATTCTCTCTTAAATCAAAGTGAACAAAATTAAAAGAAAATCCCTGAAAAGAATGAGGCTATTATCAGTCATTGAGCTCATCTGAGTTCATTGGGGACAACAAATAATGCTATCTAATTAATTAGGATGACAGCAAACTGTGTGACACATTTCTTATGGCTGGCTGGTTTAACATTCTAAACCCTCTTGTTGATTAGAACTTGCATGTTTTAAATAGAAAAGGATGTTAGACATCCCATCTGCTGTGTAACAGAGCTTCAGAAAAAAAAATACACTGAAGTCTTGATAAGTTCACATCACCAGAACAAGACAAATGTAGCATCTTATCTGATACACAATGACACAATTACAATTGTTTCTAAAATTCTATTCTTTTAATCAAACTACACAGAAAAAAAATAATCCTACCGTCAACATGATTCCCTGATCAAAGTCTGAGGTCATGCTAGTCAATAAAATGTTTCACTTTCAAATACCTCTTCTCTTGGAGTGAGCACAAGTAAAATTTTCAAATGGAATTCATAACCTGAGATGGCCCATCTTGTTTATAAAGGCCTGGTTGGCAAATAATGATATAATACTGACTGACTACTATGCAGAGCTGTGACTCTTATTATGTGCATATTCTGAAATAAATTTGTTAGAAAGAAATTTACTTAAAAATGCATGGTTCTATTTCATGCCTGAATACACTTACGTGAAAGTGGTGTACTTCTAGTATACTTCAAATAGGTTTAGCAAATGTATGAAGGGGCAGTATATCATTCATGAAGTCCAAGCATGCTCTAATCAAGCTCTTTTTTTTTCAATAAATAATAAGTAACACTTTGTTAGTATTGATATCCAGATTATATATGGCTACAGAAAACCTCTATGCAAATATAAAATTTTGAGCTCTAATGGACTAAAATGCAGAAATTAAGTATTAGCACACATAAGTGTTTATGATTCTATTAGAAGAGCTATGTTGTTAGCGAGCTACATACAGATTACTTTTTTTGAAGTATATGTGTGTAAATTTAAAAAAAAAAAAACTTTAATTAATCTCTTTTTCAATGTTTTAAGTATGACCCTATTTGCCACTGGTTTCAGAATTCTACCCTGACATCCCCCTGAGTGTTCTTTTTTGAGATCTCAGGTGATTATTGATGCATTCATGCATATCTTATTGAATAATTAAAATACATTTAAAGTTCGGTAGATTAATACAGAAGACAGATCAAACATTTGTGGAGCAAAAATACCATCCAGAATGAATGACTGTAACTGATAGTAACTATGTACACATGCACACAGAAATTACACAGTTTGACTAGCAACTCATGAAGCATAATAGAAAGCTTTCTTTCGCTTAGAAATTGTCATAGAATATCTCAAGTTGGAAGGCACCCTTAAGGATCATTGAGTCCGACTCCTTGCAGGACTATCTAAAACTAAATTATATGAATAAGAGCATCATCCAGATGCTCCTTGAACTTCGACAGGCTTGGTGCTGTGACCACTTCCCTGGGGACCCTGTTCCAGTGACCAACCACCCTCTCAGTGAAGAGCTTTTTTGTCATGTTGAATCTGAACTTCCCCTGACACAGCTTCATTCAATTTCTTTGTGTGCAACTGCTGGTCACCAGAGAGAGAAGATCAGCACCTCCCTCTCTGCTGCTCACCTTGAGGAAGCTGTAGACCGCAATAAGGTCACCTCTCAGCCTTACCTTCTTCAAGGTGAACAAGCCAAGTGACCTCAGTCGCTCCTTGTAAGTCTTGCCCTCAAGACCTTTCACCATCTTGGTCAACCTCCTCTGGACACACTCTAATGTTCTTATATTGAGGCATCCAAAACTCCACACAATACTTGAGATGAGGCAGCACCAGGGAACAATCACCTCCCTTGACCAGCTAGCTATGCTGTGCTTTATGCACTTCGGGTTGTCTTTCTTTTTCTATTCAAAATTCTTTTTTCTCTAAACTATGGTCAGTTTGCAGGTTTCTTGTCAAGCCTTGTTTACTTAGCATTCAAAAAAATAGGGGAAAAAAATTTCAAACCAGAATTGCTCCCCATGACACATTCTCACACCTACAGTCTAGGTGAGTTCTAGATACATTATGCATTAGGTTTATATACCAAATGCTCATGCAGGATGGCTGTAACAGACCTTTAAGCTAAGTGGCTTGTAATATTTACACAGGATATTTTACAGCAGGTGTTTAGGTCAGGTTGCTTTCTATTGCTCTTCAATTCTTTTTTATGTTACAGTATAAATAAAAACACTGATTTATACTTACTAAGCCCTTTTAGTCAGAAATACTTGGGATAAGTCTAGCAGATTAGCATGAAAGTTTATGTTTTATTGTTGATGCTGCTTGAGTAAGAATGATTATTACCATGCTAATAGAGATGGGCACTAACATGAAAGTTAATATTAGACTGTGTTAAAGAGACACATTTTGTATTAGAATAATGATAAGACAGTTTACACAGTAATTATCATCTTAATAAAAACCAGAAGTCCCTACTATCTTTTGTGAATTGAACCAACAAAAAGAATACTGTATTTTAAACACATATTGAAGTCCATCACAGTTTTGGCCAGGTTGGCCAATGACAAGATGACAGATGCTCTCCCACACCTCTTGCTCCAAGGAGAAGAAGAAGAGAGATAAATAGACTTATGAGTCCAGAAAAAAGCTAAACTACTTCAATAAAAAATTAATAAAAAAATTAAAAGGAAATAATGAAATAGATACAATATATACAAATATATATAAAACCATATGAAGCTCAGAGGGAGATGTTGCCGGCAGGCACTGGTAAATTTCCAGGTGGGACTCAGTGACAAAGGGGAACTGAACACACTGTCCAGGATCAAAAGCCAGATGAGCTGAAGGGGCCAGATCAGACCATACCTCAGCCACTGAAGAAAGAGAGACACTGAAGAAGAGCCCCTAGAGAAGAGCCAACACAAAAAAGCTGAAGACAAAGAGCCCACTAAAGAAGACCCAAAGAAGAAGAGCCACCCTGACCCCTCTGACCCCTCAGCTCTTACACCGAGCATGGCGGATGGGACGGCACACCCCATTGGTCAGTTGGGGTCACCTGACCTTCCCCAGGGTAAACACCCGAGTCAGCTGACCCTGGTTGCCACGGCAACGAGCGTGAGCCAGGGCCTCTCCCGGAGCAGAAAGTGTATGCCGCTCCACTCGGAACCAGGATCCTGTTGTAAATGGTACAGACAAGGAATTTTAAAGATACATATTAGCAAAACCATAGTACAGACTGAGACTCCAGCTGATCATGCAAAACTCACAATAAAACATAAGACTAGACAGGTTTAGTTTTTATCATAGGGAAACCAAAAAAATGCCTCTTAAAACCAGTAAGAACCTCCGTGTCCCCCAAAAGAAAACAAAAACCAACTGCAGAAGAGTCTTAAATAAATATCACTAAAGCATGTATTTAAAATTCTATCCTATTTTGTTCAGCTTTGTAAGGAAGAATTAGCAATCCATAAAAGTAGAGACTGGGGTAAAGTCGATGTAGTTTATTCTCTTCTCCTATGGTGAGATCAAATTTTCTTAGAGATCAAAGGGAAGACAAAAAATAAAATTATGCGTACCTATTACAAAGTAATTGAGATATCTAAAAATTAAATATGAGAGACACTGTATACATAAAGCATACTTGATAGCAAAAGTAGTATCAGAAAGATCCAAGAAAAATAGAAAGTTTAGGGGATATAAGGAGCTTCCTTCTCTTTAATATACAAAATCTCTGACTTTCTTAGGATGAGTTTTTAATTTTGTTCTGTATTCAGTTGACTTTTAAGTTTTTCAGTCATTCATATATAGCTGTTTCATAAACCAGAATGCTAATGCAATTGAGGAAGAATACCATGCATGATGCCAGAAGAATAATTCTGCATGAAATCTATGAATTTTTATTGTTAGTTTATGTCCTACAATGTGTCAATGTTTTCTCAAAACTGGTTCTTATCTATCGTTTCCAATCTAGGAGAGAATTTAGGGAAACTAAATACCAATGATTTTTTAAAGGAACTCAGTAGTCAGAAAAACTGAATTAAATGTCATTAGGGAACATAAAGCAATTGTCATAGGTCAGTGAGAAAAAAAAAAAAAACATATTTAGCATATGGAAAATCTTTTCCTTTAATTAACATCTGAAAGAGGTGAAAACTCATGGAGGAAGGGAAAAATAACTGGATTTGCCAATTTTTTTTAGGAAACACATTTTAAATATTACTCTTCCCATAACAGAAGCAAACCAATGACATGATTTTAACACATCATTAACAAAATAACTACAGGAAGATCATATTTCTATTAGATCACAGAATCATGAAGGTTGGGACTGGTTTCCAGGGGACTTCTAGTCCAGCTCGCAGCTCTCACCTGGTCCAGTTAGATCAGGTCCTTCAGGGACTTGTACAGTAGAGTTCTGCATACTTTGATCAAATGTTCTTCAAATATTTTTGCATAAGACACAAATTATGCAGTGAGCCCTGAGGGAAGTGGTGGATGAAATTGCTAAGCCGCTTTCCATTATATAAATTTTGGTAATCTGGTGAAGCACCCACTGACTGGAAAAGGGGAACATAACCCCCATTTTCAAAAAGGGAAAAAAGGAAGACCCAGTGGGGAACTACAGGCTGATCCATCTCACCTCTGTGCCCAGCAAGATCATGGAGCACATCCTCCTGGAAACTCTGCTAAGGCATATGGAAAATAAGAACATGATTGGTGACAACCAACATGGCTTCACCAAGGGCAAGTGATGCCTGACAAATATGGTGTCCTTCTACGATGGTGCTACATCATTGGTAGATAAGGGGAGAGCAACAGATATAATTTACCTGGACTTATGCAAAGCATTTGACACTGTCCGGCATGACATCCTGGTCTCTAAATTGGAAAGGCATGGAGTTGATGGATGGACAACTTGGTGGATAAGGAACTGGCTAGGTGGCTGCACTCAAAGGGTTGTAGTCAACAGCTCAATGTCCAAGTGGAAACCAGTGACGAGTAGTGTTCCTCAGGGGTCAGTACTGGGACCAGTGCTGTTTAACACCTTTGTTGGTGGCATGGACAGTGGGATTGAGTGCACTCTCANCTGGAGAAGAGAAGGCTCTAGGCAGACCTTATAGCAGCCTTCCAGTGCCTAAAGTGGGCCTACAGGAGAGATGGGGAGGGACTCTTTATCAGGGAGTGTAGTGTAGTGTTAGGATGCGGGGTAACGGTTTTAAACTGAGAGGAAATTAAGATTAGATATTAGGAATTAGATATTAGATTAGGAATTAGATATTATTCTTTACTGTGGGGGTGGTGAGGCAGTGGAACAGGTTGCCCAGGGAAGCTGTGGATGCCCCATCCCTGGAAGTGTTCAAGACCAGGCTGGATGGGGCTTTGAGCAGCCTGGTCTAGTGGGAAGTGTCCCTGCCCATGACAGGGGCATTGTACTAGATGATCCTTAAGGTCCCTTCCAACTCTAACCATTCTATGATTCTATGAGTCTATTACAATTTGTATTGTGATTCATGTCTAACAGGGGCTTCAGCTTCACCTTACAGTCTTTTCATTCCCATTTTCAGGTCTTTCCGTTTCTTCATTTTTAATTTCTTTGTCTGTTGATATTTTCTGCTTTTATTCATACTGGTTTTTCTTCTCTATTTGTTTCCCAGGTTTTTCACCCAACTCTGTTCCCACGTCTATGTAGTTCATTTCTCTCTTGCATTCTTCTAAATTTTAAGTAAAAAGTTTATTTTTTGCTCAGCTTATTTAAAAATAGTTTCCCTCTCATTTGTAATCAACTGAAATAGTCAGATCATTCTAATCTTCTTGTTCTGTTACAAAGTTCTGTAATGTAGAATGCTGCCAATATCACCCATTGATCTGGTAGCATGTGTTTTCATAACAAAATAAGGTGAAGGGTAATAATGATCTTTTCCCATGCTGCAGGGAGAGATGCTCAGTTGCTTATCCGTGTGTGCCTGAGTATACTTGGGTTTGAATTTTCATCTGGCAATGAAGCAAGATATCTAGTCCAAGCAACACATCTAAAATTATTGTATTTTATGAGAATAAAAAATTCATTTCTGTGATCCTTTCTGATGACGATTTGGAAAGACGGCATGATGGTTGTCAGTGCCTTCTGAAAAATGTTTTCACTTCAGTTCTTCTGCACCAAGCAAAAACTAGCACACTATAGAAACATAATTATGCACTGATTCTCTTTGTTTACACAAAGAAAATCTTGTGAACACATACACAAAATCCTTTTATGGACAACTGGTTCAGATGAATGGAGTTTAGCAACAGGAAGAAGGCTCTCCCTCTTCGTCATAACTACATAAAGGGAATCTACACTCGGATTTGTGAATGCTGTCTCTCGCAAAGGCACTAAAAATACAGGTAAAAGACTGCTTAACCAGAGTCTCTGAAATATTTCTGTGTGTGACAGCTGACAGAAACAGGGTCAGATTTACAAAAGATGTTTGAGCAGTCCATAACATACAGATTCTGTTTTAAATTGTGAGATAGAACAGAGGATATCACACAGTCTCACCTCACAAGCTTCTGTGTGCAAGGATTTCTGAGAAACCTTCAGAGTCTTTGGAATTTTAAGATATATGACACATAGATTACCACACTGGAAATTTGCTAATTAGAGTACAACAATATTAATTCTGACAAATATCAGAGGACATTTATAACAAAAGGAAATTTCTGCAATCTTTCCTGGAGATAAGAGAGGTTAAGAGCCAAAGACCACTTAACGCTGTGAGAGGTTTTGAGCCAACAAACAGAAAGACAAAATAGAACAAATTTAATCTTTACAGAAATAGTATATATAGGCAAAGATGTTGCATCAAGAGTGCATATGCACTCTTATATGATTTATTTATTTCTATGTGAAAAGTTGTAACCCAAAAATGGCAGTTCTAACTGATTGGAAGAGTACATTTCAGAAAGTCTGAGAAGACTTCTTTACAAATATCAGCGACTGTATATAAGAGATAAAGGACTCCTCTCCTGCTTCACCTAGAAATACTACTTACTCACCAGCTCTAGCTATTTCTTAACCAAAAAATTACCTGTGGAAAAAAAAACCCAAAAAATCCATTTACATTGACTTACTCAGTTTGTCATAACACAGAAGTACTACATAAGAAAAAACACTTAGCTAATGTCTTCCTACAGAGTTCTGCAGTCATAGAAATGCTGAAAAACACAAAGACAAAATAAAAGCAGAATGATGAAGCTGTGACAAGTGGACAGAATGCAATTGCAAGCTAGGCAGTAAAACTGGAGATTGTGTCTCATTAAAAATAAAAGAAATTTTGAATAATGAATCTCCAGGATAACTCCCTAGCCTGGGGACAGTGAACTTACTCATAACTTGGTAATGTCTTGGCTGTAGACACACCTAAATTTTTGGCGCAAAACTACATTTTAGGGTTATTGTCCTGAAGGTGGGGGAAAAAGAAGGAGAAAGGAATAGACCATAAGAAAAATAATTATTTAATTTCCTTATTCAGTTATTAGAGGTGCAGAAACTTTGAATAGCTACAGAGAAAGTTATTTATGAGAGCTCCAACAAAAGAACAAGTCTGTGTAGTCTGGGAACCTTTAATATTCTTACTTGCATTTTAGATCTGATTGTTACTAAGTTCTGCCTGTATATATAGTGTAGAGAACCTAGGCCTCATGCCTTTCCTAGCTGAATAGTTCAAGCAGTACGCTATTGGAAGACTTTGTAGAAACAAAGCCTAACACCCACGGGGAATGTAATCTCATTTTTTGTTCGTCAGCTCGGTACATAGATTTTTGTGGATCACTTTTCAGATATACCTAGTTTTCTTCACTTGCTGTGAATTATCCTCCTGAACCACTAAATTTTGTCCACTGATTTCATGGGAAGCTTAAGTATAAACTACTGTAGCTTATTTTTATATCAGGACTTGTCCGTACTTGTCTTGGACTGAAATGTTTCTGGCTTGTTTCAGCTTTAACAAAAATTGTCTAGCAGATGTTTAGGGTTGGTTTTTTTTTTTTTCTTTCCTTAATTTAGCCCCCTGAACACCAAATATAACAAAGCTGCAAAAGTCCTATGCAGTCACTGAGGTACATACATGTTCACCCATGCTAGGAGAGGCTATTGTGTAAATGACGTCGAAGTGAAGATAGTAGAAATTTAGCTGGGAACTGAAGGCAAGTCAGCTGACTATATAAACTGGATCAAACCCCAAGAGGTGAAGGTCTCCACCACCATTATCAGACTTCTCCTCATGAAAAACTCTGGCCCTGAACCTCCTGCTCCTCTTTGCTGGAGGAAGGTTGGAGCCACTGGATCTAGGGCCTAGACAGGAAACACATCAAATGAAACATGCAGATAATAGGAAAGTTTCATATAACAGTTTAAGCCAGCGTATTATGGAGGCTTTTATGTGTTTATTAGATAATCAGACTATGAGTGCTAGTGTTATTTTAATTGGACTAATGATAACTGCTTCTTGTATTTTGATTATTCTGTTAAGACTTTAATTACACTAACAATAAATTCCTAGCTCTATGTGTAAGGTGTGCTTCCTGTACATTTTATATTGCCAGTAACAAAATGTTCAATGCAATGTTGCATTTCCATGAAGTATATTTCTGAGGCCAAGTCCCTATGTTCATCTCTATTTTTAGGATCTGGGACGCCTAAATTAATCTACAGTATCTCTTATTAAATGATCCTTTTTCTTTCCTATTTACAACCCTATTTAGGGTAAAATTCATTTAAAAGGAGTCACTTTTTTGAGAAATTACAAAAAAGTTTGAGAACCTACTTTTGAGTCTCTCCTAGTAAGAGTATCTTATGTACAGTTATTTTGATTACATGTGTGACTACAAATTAAGTTCTACTGTTTTGCAAATATGGCTGAGAATCTCAAAACATGTTCCCAAAGGTTATGAAAATGCAATGAAATCTCTGTAGCTTTTGCAAATCCTTATAAAAACAATTTTATAAAGGGAAAGATAATCTTCATTTGCTGACTTCATTCAGTTTGGCTCAGGAAAATTTTTTGTATTCTCTCAGTTTTTCTTTTGCCTGTGTCTGTGTCTAAGCTACATATTAATGTAACTGTCAGAGGACAAGCTTCTTTCTTCATAAAAATAATTAATGTTAGTAACTTAGCTTTTTATGTAGTGCAGCTGCACAGTGTGGACTGCCATACTGTGACTCTCTCTTTTCCCTGTCTCATTGCTCAGCATAAAAGTCAAAAGCACACAAATGAGCCATTAAATGAAATAAATGTGTAATTGTCAATGGAATTCCTTTCAATTTATATCTCAGTAACTGTCATCAGAATCCTGCTATGGGGACTTGAAAGGAATTTACAAAAATCCCCAAATTACTCAGTCTAGGAGAGAGCATTGACTAGTGGGTAGATGAAAAGTGTGCAAGAACTGGTTGATTAATTAATTAACATTTGCAACTATTTAAGATTCTTGAATAAACTGTTGGGGTTTTTGTTTTTCTTTTTTTTTTTTATGAAAGTGAGAAGTATTTCTATTTTCTGGGTGGTTTTTTCCCATAAGTACCCCATGGTCCAAAAAGGCAAGGTTCTCTCATAGATTTTATGTCAGATGAACCACTCCCACACAGATGCCTATCTTAAGACATCTCAAATTCCACATCCATGAACTGAATCAACCACATGGCCTCTCCTAAGAGAGATTAATCATCACATATTTTGAAGAGCTAATCAGCAAATTCATCATGTACTGCACCCTACATGAATTTGATCCATTGTGAGCCAAATTCTCTAAAATGTTTCAAAAATACATTTTTGTATACCTGCAAATATCTTCAATGAAGACATCACAAACAAGTCCTTTTCTTCCTCCTTCAAATTAAAATAGAATTGGATTTTGATTGTGTAGATTTTATTATCAGAAAAGAGTGGAGATGATGAGGTTAGAAAATAACATGTAAGACACTTATGCAAACATATCATAGAGGCTATGTCTCACAGCCCATTCCAGAATACCTCTCTTTCAAAAAAGAACACCGAATAGACCTTATCCATACTATTGAATTCTCTTACCCTCTCAAATAGGATTATTACAACTGACCTAGCTTGGGAATAGTCTCTGGCCTGAACCATGTTACAAATTAAATGCTACTAAAAGGTTTTCCTTTTGATGAGCTATTTAAATTCTCTTGAGTGCAGATTTTAGCTTAGACATCAATTTCTCTTCTTTGGGATCTTGCCATGTGTAAATACTATTTCAGTGGAGAATTCACCTTCACTGAAGGTGCTCAAATTCATATTAGCACAGAAATTTTTCCTTTGAAATGAAGCACATCTTGGTCTTTACTAGGTCTCACGGAAACCTTGCAACTGTCACTGAAAAGCAACACTGCTTTATATCGTGTATCCAGCCTAGCAGACTCTGCAATTTGCTTTTCCAAGTAAATGTGTTGTTTTACCCCGAGAAGCTGTGGTTCATGTATGAAGAGCAGAATATGAAGAGGCTTATAAACATGAAGTAAATGGTTTTCTACTGTCACCTGAGGAAGAGAGGTGTCAGTAGAGAAAAAAACCTCAATTTCTCTCCAGTCTGGGCATGTCCATTTTTGTCATTAAAAAAGGTAGAAATAACAATAAAAAAGAATTAATTCTTCCAAAGTACCATATTTAGCCTATTTCAATTATAGTAGCTTACCTAGACATTTTAAAAATGCAGACACTGAAAGTGAAGGGTGATTACTGCATCAGCTGTTGTACTGACTGTGTTCACAGAGGACTGTCATATTTCTGTTACACAGTTTTTTCTCTTTCTTTCAGTCTATTATATAAAGAAATAGAAAACAAAAATTTAATGCATTCTGCTATAACATGCCTGAGTGCAGAAGTTCTTTGAAATGCTTCCACCTTTCGGCCAATTTTCTTTCCAATTGTAACACAACTGTTTGTCAGCTCCTGAAACATCCTGAAATAAACATAAATACTGAATCTGTCTTCAAGGTTTTTCTTCAGATTTGCAATTACTAATGCATTTAGCTAGATCATTAGCTCCACAGCAGCAGCACTTGCTACATCTAAAGGGGCTAGGTTTGTGTCTCTTCTCACTCCTTACCCAGTTTCCAGAATGATCCAGAGAAGCATCTAGTTTGATTTTGAGAGTATACTTTATAACTTTAAATGCAATAGACTTCAAAGAATAGTCTTGTAGACAGAAACAGCAGGAATACAACAGTAGTGTAGAGGAGGGTGGTAGAAAAGAGTTGTGATTTACATAGAAATGCATATGCAAAACCTCAGTATATAGACCTTATTGACATTTTCCACCATGGGAAAAAAAAAGCTCTCCAGCTCCCAAAGGGCCTCTTTATCTCACTGAATGAATCTGAGCTATACTTTTCCATGAAAAACAGGGGAAAAATCTAGTAAGAACAAATTAATGAGAAAGAGGTAATAAGCAATAAATTATTATCCCATTTCTCATGTGTTCCTCACAAACAAGCGCACTTACTGCTACAAATCAGTTTAGCAGTATTTTAAGCTATTCTATTTGCTTTATTCAAGATCTTGTTTATGGGCAAGGGAAAACAAACCTTATATATCAAGCCAACAATTTATTGCTACTATAATTGAATATTAACTGCTTAATCCAACAGTCATTATCATTTCAGATGTAATTATTGGAGAAAAAGAAAAAAAAATACTTCCATACAAAATCTCATTAATGGTAATAATATAGGTAAATTTATTACATAAATATGTTGAAACACCAAGGCCTGGATCAAATAAATATGTATTCCTACCATTTTTTCCTGTTACAATACTCTGCCTTTCATGACTCTTCTGGTTCCTAAGGACAGTTGTTTCAGCCTCTGTGTGTGAGAAGGGTGTTACAACAAATTGTTAGCATCTCAAGTCCCTCCAACAATCCATCTAGCTCTTGCTTGCTCATGTTTCCAGTTCTGTTTCCTTCTAGCCTCAACCACCAATCCCAGTTTCTTGAAATAACTATTTTGAGTTTGTTCTTTCCTAAGAGTTCCTGGTGTTTTTAACAGTAAGTTCAACTTTACCCAACTCCTTTCTGTATATGCAACCACAAGCATCTTGTCCCTTTTATTTTTTCAGTGTCCTGTGGTATTTTTGCTTCCATTATATTTGAATGAGAAAGCTTTCTTCTACGTGGTTCTTGAGTGCCAGCAAAACATAAAAGGAACTCACTGGGATCTTTCAATTACATTTAACTTTTTTTTAGTTTTCAAAGCTAGAGAAATATTTGTCATGAAGTCAATATTCATTGTTAAATTTCAATATCTTTCACAATGTTGTAGATACTAATTTACATACGCAAAAAATAGTGATCCAAACAATACTGTTTCACCAGTCTCATTTTTATAAATAGTTTATAAACGGTCTGGAATAATGAAGGAAAAGTGCTAGGAATACTTGGTACTGAAAAATTCACCTTGCATATTTTATTTGTGATGAAGTTCCAAGAAAGTAAAATGTGTTTGAAAAGCTGATAAATTCATAGTAGCTAGCACCTCAAATCACTCCTATTTGTGAAGTTCTGACCTAAAAGGACAATACAGGCCCTGACCATACGGTAGTTGTTCCTGCCAAAAATTGTCTAAACCATGTTGAAACACACAATGTGTATGCATATCTAAATAGAAGAGGCAAGTTTTTAGAAATGAGATATCCTGGAAAACAAAATTCATAAGACCATGGTTTAGATAAAAAATTATTTGACTAGATGTACAACATCAGAAATAAAGACAAATATTTGAATAGATTTAAGATCTATCCATTAGGAAAAGAAAGAATGGACAGCACAAAATGAAGTCCAGGATGTGAACTTCTCAATTAACTAGGAAATGAAACAAGTTGAATCTCATCCTTGCTATCTGACACACCTCCCTCCCTGCACATTTATGTGTTTTTGCAAATAAGCAGACAGATATCAAAGATGCTCGAATCTGTCACTACTTTTTGAAAGGAAAAAGTCTATGAGATCTCAAACCTTAGAAAAATAGTTGAATCAAAGAGGCTGTTTTTAAAATTTATATATAAATATATATATTTGCATATATTTACTTAATACAACTACTGTTTTTTTCCAGTTGTATTTTTGTCAGTGAAAGATATCCATGTCTTCTGCTCTTCATGTCTGTACAGCCTGAAGTGTAGGATTTCAGATTAAAACTTTTTATGGTTTTCAGTATTTGAATACTTTTTACATATTTAAGTTTTGTCATATTTTATTTTCTTCAATGGCTAAGTCTTGAAAAATGTTTTTCCTGATGTTGAAAATAAATGAAATAACAGGAAAAAATTGAACATAGTTATGGTTATAACAATAACATACTGGCTAATAAAAAATAGAATGAAATTCAAGCTCTTGCCAAACAAAAATTACAAACATTTTTTGAAGTATGATCGGTTCTACTTTTTACTGGACTTGCAGTAATTGCACTCATCTCATTGTAGTTGATTTATATTAACATAGTAGGAAGAAATATTTTCCATCAGGCTCAGTAAGATATGCAGTAGAAAACAAGATTAGCTTTTGAATCTCTGAACAGTTATGACAAAGTTTTTATTTACAAAGAAACACATTAAGC
The DNA here is from genome assembly GCA_013400135.1 of Rhinoptilus africanus. Taxonomy (NCBI): domain Eukaryota; kingdom Metazoa; phylum Chordata; class Aves; order Charadriiformes; family Glareolidae; genus Rhinoptilus; species Rhinoptilus africanus. The sequence continues at coordinate 81,900 of VXBO01010242.1, forward strand.
AGAATGTTGGATTCTTCTTCTACACATAGTGAATGGTTGGAAGACATCCATCCAGAGAAATAGCAGTGGATAGAGTAATTGTACTTAGACACTTGACCTTCTATTGCCAATCCCTTAATTCTTTCCATATGAGGAGAGAGAATTAAACATATCTAATGAAATTTCTTTTAATAAGAGGAATAAGCACTTCTATTGACCATAGCATGTGTCCTCTAAAAGAGAAACTGTTTATATGGAGAATAAGCTTTTCTTGCATGCTCAATGTTTAAAAATAAAAATTTAAAAAAAAAAAAAAAAGAGATGAAAACTTGATTGTATCTTTTAGAAACTATTTTCTGTTACATATAAGGGAATTGCTAGCTAAGAGGAAATAGAAGACCATGGTGTGAAAGATGTATAAGATCATTTTTTCTAAGTAGTCAGCCTCCTTCGGTTAGAGATTAGAAGTTTGCAACTGAATTTAATGTAATGTGTAAAAAACTTGTCTTTATATATTTCTCAGCTTTGAGTATTAGAGATACACAACACTTTTTTCACAATTCAGATATAATATGGAAACCTTCTGACTACTTAGTTTTTTGGCATATATCTTACCTCTCTTCTAAGCATTAAAAAAAAACCAACAAACAATGCTGAAGTGAGAAGAAAACCTTCCAGAATTTTCTTTTTATTCTATTTTTCAAGATGTTTTATAAGTACTTTCATTGTGTGACTAACCTAGTTATTGATTGCAACTATGATCTCGCTTTTACAATATCTAAGGAATCTCTTAATTATCATTTCATTATCATTTATGTTAAGTTAGTACAAGCCCATTGTCTAAGTGACTTGGTGTTTAATTGCAACTTTAGACTTAACAGACTAAGTTAAAATCTTAATTCCATTGCTACCAGTGGTAAGTGTTCATAGAAATCAATCAGTCCAGGATTTCTACATGCCATGTAGTCTCAGGGGAAAAAATAGTCAGTTGGATATTAGCATACATAAGTGACTTTATTTTGTCTAACACATGTAGATTTTTATATTTTCAGTGTTATAACAGTCATATGGAGAAATATGGGAAAAAAAGTTATGACAGAAGGGTATTTTTTATTTTAATTTCACTATTATATGCCTCAATATAACCAAATAAAATGGGTATTTCTGAATTGTAAACTCCTTAGAAATGTCTCTCATATCTCTGACAACAATTTTCCAACTTAGCTTGTTATTAGGTTATTTATGGTATTTTCTGTACCAACCACTAGACAATCAAAGATCTTTCCCATTTTCAGTTAGGTTATGCTCTTCCAATTACTTTTTTGTTTCGGAAAAAAAAAGATTTTGTTATGAAACCTCCCTGATTTATCACAGCTCACATTTGATTACTTCAGTTCCAAGAGTATTGCAGATTCTGTTGAAGCCTTAAAGATCTAACAATGGAATTAAACACATAAAGATGGATGGATATTAATTCTATGAATAAAAATGAAGGAAAAAATATTTTTAAAATTATTCCTTTTAAAGAATAGGTTTAAAAAAATAAATCATAGAATCATAGGGTTGGAAGGGACCTCTAGAGATCATCTAGTCCAACCCCCCTGCCAGAGCAGGGACACCTTAGAGCAGGTTGCACAGGAACGCGTCCAGGCGGGTTTTGAATGTCTCCAGTGACGGAGACTCCACCACCTCCCTGGGCAGCCTGTTCCAGTGCTCTGCTACCCTCAAGGTAAAGAAATTCCTCCTCATGTTTAGGTGGAACTTCCTGTACTCAAGTTTGTGCCCATTACCTCTTGTCCTGTCACTGGGCACCACTGAAAAGAGCCTGGCCCCATCCTCCTGACACCCACCCTTTAAGTATTTATAAGCATTGATAAGGTTGCCCCTCAGCCGTCTTTTTTCTAGGCTACAGAGACCCAATTCCCACAGCCTTTCTTCATAAGAGAGGTGTTCCAGTCCCCTTATCATCTTGGTAGCCCTGTGCTGTACCCCCTCCAGCAGTTCCCTGTCCTTCTTGAGCTGGGGAGCCCANTGGGCTCTGTCTTGCAACCAGTTTTCTATCTACTTTATTGTCCATTCATCTAACCCACTCTTCCTAAGCTTCCCTATGAGGATGCTGTGGGAGACCATGTTGAACGCTTTGCTGAAGTGAAGGTAGACCACATCTACCGCTCTCCCTTCGTCTATCCATCCAGTCACGCTATCACGGAAAGAACTTCAAAACAGGTAAATACTTAGTATGTAAACATGCTATTCATTAAATACTATATGGACACAATGAGATGGTTGAGTTCAGGGTCCTAATAGGAGGGAGCAGTACGAAAAGCAGGACCATAGCCCTGGATTTTGGGAAAGAAGACTTTAGCATCTTTATAGATCTGCTTGGAAAAATCCTATGAGATATGGCCCTAGAGAGAAGAGAGATTCACGAGAATGCAAACATCACTCCTGTCTTCAAGAAGGAGAAGAAGGAAGAGCCAGGGAGCTACAGGCCAGCCAGTGTCACTTCAGTCCCTGGAAAGAGGATAGAGATAATCCTTCTGGAAAGCATTTCCAAACACATCCTATTGGAGGCATGCAACACTGTACAGAAATTGCTTTTCTACACTTAGAAGTTTCGGGGAGTTCACAGCTATTTCCTTTCTCCACCAAGGAGAAACCTGTTCTTAAGAATCTTATGAAATATAAATCAGACTCGCTATAATGTAAATAGTAGCTTATTGATTAAATTTTTGACATGGGATGTGAAAAATTGCATATTTAAATCTTTTTTTTCACAGCTTTTGCATATTTATATATTTTCTTATTTCAGCACATTTTTATGGACTTTTCTTTACGTCTTTGAAACTATCTTAATTACAGCTTAAGTAGAATTCTCCTGAGAAGTTTCCATTTCAGTTTCAATTGAGCATTATTTTTTGATCAAAACATTTTCCTGATGGAGAGAAATAGCCAATAAATTATCTGCAAACAGACTGAGAATCCATTGCTTTTATTCTTAGCCTACTCAAACTTTTCATGCAGTTACCAATACACACTGCCTAGCCTGTCAAACTAGAGCAAGTCCTAGAATCTTAAGAAAATGAGCACTTCTTTGCTGATTTTATTTATTGCAAAGCTGAGACCTGATTTATAGGCATTCTTGTCTGTTGACATGGGAGGTGATGTGTGAAAGAAGATTCATTTTACACCTGACGTATGAAACAGTTGTCAAACAACTGGTGCTGTGTGTTATGCATCCACTGGGTTTACCTCAGGAGAATAAGCTACATAAGGAAGAGAAGGCCAAATTACTCTGCAGTAGGACCATTAAGTTGTTACCATATTTAGGTGACATTTAAGAAATTTCAGAAGCTTTATTCTGTGTAAACCACTGTTGGTAAACAGCAGATAATTATATGTTGAATTTAAGGCCTTAGGGAACTGGACCAATTACAAACATGGAGTTGACGTGGTACAAAAATGTGTTAAAATATGGTAAGCTTAGAGTTAATACAGACATAGTAAAATTAAAAATTAAAATAAATCAGACAAGCTTATTCAAATAAGATACAGAAAAATAACATATTTGCATACATTGGTGAACAGCAAATATGAAAAGATAAAAGATTAGTGTGGTGGGTTAACCCCCGATAACTAAGTAGTGACAGCCTCCCCCTCACTCTCCCCTGCTCTAGCAGGACAGGGGGAGAAAATCAGAGGGGCAAAAGCACAAAAAAAATCATGAGTCAAGATACAGGCAGCTTTCTAAGTGAAGAAAAAAAGAAAGAAGTGATGCAAAGTCAACTACTTCCTACCTGACACACATACAGATACACAGAGTTTTACTAGTGTTATATGGTTTGGAATATCCCATTATTCAGTTGCCGTCAGCTGTCACAGCTGTGTCCCCTCCCAATGTCTTGCCCACTCCAGCCTACTCCCTGCAGGGGGAGGGGAGCAGGGAGAGGGCAGACTAGGAAGCAGACAAAGCCTTGGTGCTGTGCAAGCACTGTTCAGCAACAGATAAAACATTGATTTGTTATCAACACTGTTTTGGTCATAAATCTAAAACACAGCACTACACAGGCTGCTATGAAGAAAATTAACTCCATCCTAGCGAGACATATTACGATTCAAAAAAAGAAAATAGAACTAAAGCCTACAGCTCTGTTGCTTTTCTATTTTATAATAATTTAATACATTAATTGTATGGACAGCAAAGGCTTTCCTTGTATGTGAGTTAGTCATCCTTAGCAGCCTTAGTCAAATATCTGCATTGTGATGGATAGAATCATAGAATCATAGAATCATAGAATCCTAGGGTTGGAAGGGACCTTAGTAGATCATCTAGTCCAACCCCCCTGCCAGAGCAGGGACACCTTAGAGCAGGTTGCACAGGAACGCGTCCAGGCGGGTTTTGAATGTCTCCAGAGACGGAGACTCCACCACCTCCCTGGGCAGCTTGTTCCAGTGCTCTGCCACCCTCAAGGTAAAGAAGTTCCTCCTCATGTTTAGGTGGAACTTCCTGTACTCAAGTTTGTGCCCGTTACCCCTTGTCCTATCACTGGGCACCACTGAAAAGAGCCTGGCCCCATCCTCCTGACACCCACCCTTCAAGTATTTATAAGTGTTAATTAGGTCCCCCCTCAGACGCCTCTTTTCCAGGCTAAAGAGACCTAATTCCCTTAGTCTATCTTCATAGGAGAGGTGTTCCAGTCCCCTAATCATCTTAGTAGCCCTATGCTGCACCCTCTCCAGCAGTTCCCTGTCCTTCTTGAGCTGGGGAGCCCAGAACTGGACACAGTACTCCAGGTGGGGCCTCACCAAGGCAGAGTAGAGGGGGAGGATGACCTCCCTCGACCTGCTGGCCACACTCTTCTTGATGCACCCCAGGATGCCATTGGCCTTCTTGGCCACCAGGGCCCATTGCTGGCTCATGGTCATCCTGTTGTCCACCAGGACTCCCAGGTCCCTTTCCTCAGAGCTGCTCTCCAGCAGGTCAGCTCCCAACCTGTACTGGTGCAGGGGGTTATTCCTCCCCAGGTGCAGCACCCTACACTTGCCCTTATTGAATTTCATGAGGTTCCTCTCCGCCCAGCTCTCCAGCCTGTCCAGGTCTCTCTGGATGGCGGCACAGCCTTCCGGGGTGTCAGCCACCCCTCCCAGCTTTGTGTCGTCAGCAAACTTGCTGACGACATGCTGGATGATGAATTCTTTGTGATCTCCAGTAAAGGAAATATGCGCAGAGATGGATCTTTTATGTCAATTAATTTCTTTAACATTATGGACTTTATCCTAAATGCAATGAAGCTAAAATATTAACTTGTAAAAATATTTTATTACAGCCAACGTGTAACATGGCCAAGTGTTGCATTAACTGCCATCTGCATCAACATATTGTCAGCCAGGTGCAAATGCTCAGCTGGCAAATCTGGCAGTCCGTCTTCTAGTATTGTTCAAAAAAAATGGTTTTCTGTCACTGTGGGAACCTTCTTCTGCTTAATGGAAACTCTTAGCATTTCATCTATCCAAAACATTATACACTTTCACACACTTGTCCATTTCCTGAATGTACACTTCCATGAGGTGCTCAAGTAACATTAAAAGAGCTTTCCGGCTCACAAGCACATCTCGTCAGAGTTAATAAGTTTTATGGAACAATCCCTGCAAATGGCAGGAAGTAGCTAAAATTCAATGCTGATCTTTGAAATACAGCAGCAGAAGAGGTACATAATTTTATATGATGATGCACCTCAATTGGACCTATTTAAATGTCTTGCTATGTATGTAAAATGTTAAACTAAAAATCTTGTTATTGACAAATAGAAAAACACCTCATATATGAAGCCAAGAATTTACTGTTAGTCCAATTAATGTTTTAAAAGTCTTACAATCTAAATAATTAATCTAGTTACCAGTAATGTATCTTCGCAGCCCAAATCAACACACACAAGCCTTGACAAAGGAGTTATGCAAATGTTGCCCATGCTCCTTGGCTTCAGAGGCTGTTGGTGTCTGCTGGCCAGGGATGAGAAGATTTCACTGCACCATCCTGAAAGCTTCTCAGAAGACCTGAAAAATCACTGACAAGGATTTCTTCCTTGCCTTTACAGCAAGGTGCGAGATGTAGATGTTATCTTCCTTTTCAGCCTTGGGACCTACTAAAATTCATTTTCCTGCATTTTCTTAGCACAGTCTGCCTGTATATTCTTTCCCTTCATGGACTCCAAATTATTTGGTGGCTCTATTCTCTATCTAGTAGCACAAAAACAGTGGAAGTGGAGGAAGTTATTTCTAGAGCACCAAGGTAGCATCATGTTCCTTAAAGTAATCTTTGAAATAACTCATAACATCATTAAAAAAATCCAAATATATTTTAAGATACAGTATTAGATGTTGTCTATATTATAAATTTATAGTTCTAAGAGCATGCTTTATATTCTGTGGTTAAGATAAATAATAGTTTTTAAGATAGTTATAAAGTTACAATTCTTCTTTTGTGTAAATATTTATATATAAATAGAAAATCAGAATACCCTGACTAAAGACAATTCACCTTATTTCAGTGTGCATACATACATGCTCATCGTTTCATACAAAATATACCTGTTATTATTAGATTATACACTATGCAGATATTTTTCCAGCTTCTCAGTCATTCACAATAGCAAATTTCTTAAAATTTCTGGAAAGGTTTTTTTGAACTCTTTATTCAAACTCCAAGATTGGTTTGAACTTGACAGTGATGAGAAAAAAAGCACATAAATATATAAAGATTCCAGCTGCTTAAACAGAGTCTTAAAGAATTACCACTCTAGTCCTTTATTTTGCATGTGTACTAAGAATTAAGTGTAACTATGGAATAGAAGAGAATTCATAATAAATCTAATTAACTAGTGGATTTCAGTTGTATGTTTGATAAAGTGTTGCGTTTCAGTACTGCTTGCATCCAGCCGGTGAAATTTGAAAAAAGGTCATATTTCCATCATTTTCATTACATTATATCTAGGTCCAGGTTATTGCTTAATATGTTAAAAAACTAACATTTTTTATAAGAGTTCAAATCTCTCTCATGCTTTCAAAGTTTAAGTTCAGCATTTTGGCTTAGATCCAGCTTTGTATTTTGCTTCATTGTGAATATTTTTCATTGATTATAAAATGTATTTTATATATTATACAGAACTGTACACAAAAGGTATATTATATTCTGTGTAATTTGAATACACATATACCTGATGTATCACATGTATCTATATATTCATACATTCATGACATTAACCAAGAGCATTTCTGTAAGGCTGGGATTTTTTGCAGGGGAGTAGTATACTCATACTGATTTAAGAAAAAAAATCTGTAGAACTATGTGTATTGCTGTGTGTTCTCCTCTTCATTATTACAATTGCAGGGGAAAAAAACCCCACAATGTAGATTGATTTAAGACTTTTAATACTGGTTTTAATGACCAACTGTTATTTGTTTTATGGAAGACCAGGACATCATTGTGCCACAGTTTGCCCCTTCTAAGATCACCAGTTATACATAGGATTTACAGTGTAGTATTCCAGAGTGAGAAAATGGCATCTAAGGACAAAGATTTTCTGCTTATGTGAGTGTTGCTTTTACTGCAAACTGTAGAAAAAAAAAAGGAAAAAAAGTTGTGAAATGAACAAGCCTAACTAAAATACGATTTAGTTTTCTTTTCAAAAGTAATGACATGTAACTATATTTCTCTTGTTGACATAATGAAATTTTGAAAAATATAAGAAGAAAAGAGTGAGAGAAGATAATAGCATGCAGAGGACAAAAAAATCGATCTCCAGCATAGAAAGAAGATTTCAGACCTCTCCATCATCAGAGAAAAGCAAAAGCCCAATGCAGAAGGCATAAACATATGTCAGGTGGGCTGTGGCCATGCAAGCAAGAACAGACAGAAGTCCTCTGCTGACAAAAGGTAATTCAGACCACATACAAAATATGACTTTGTAAGATAAAGCAAAGACTGTACATAAATCGAGATTATAAAACACATACTTCTGTATAATACTATACAGAAAAAGCATTAAACAGTAATTCTGCGCTCTAATAATCCTTGACAAGTGCCAATTATTTTTCTGGACCCCACTTGGCATTCCCCTATAATCTTCATATTGTTTCTATTTGATGTCTTATAATGGGAGAAGTGCTGACAGCTGAAGGCAAATCCAGAGTAGTGCAAGTTGTCCCTAGAAAAGTCATGGGAAATGCTACCACAGAACAAATACATATGCATACATACAAAATAAAAAAATGAACCTTTTTAATATAAGTTTTAGAAAAAATTACAGCTCAGAACTAGAAATTCTGCATATTTAAATCTCACTCAAACTGAGGTAAACTAAAGTATCTGTAAATGGAAACTCAAAGTTTTGGACAGAATTCACTGTAATGTTCCAATTCAACTATTGGCAATGTCAGGTAGGTGCAAGGTCTACGGACCTCATTTTAAGTATCAAGGATCAAGTCTTCTCCAAAATAGTGTATCCTATTGCCACTATTAGGCTGGTGAACTAGTAGGACATCTCAGGCAAATCACCTGAAAAAAGCAAAAGCAGCAGCAGCCACAGTGATGGCTGTGAAACTGTATGAACATTTTTTTCGGAAACCTGTGTTAAGTTTTAATGCTGTAAGAACAGTCTCTTCCAGGTTTCTCGTATTTTCTAGCTTATGGGGTTTTTTCAAGCAGTACTTACACAGTTGCGTAATTGATCCTTGCTGCACTTACACTGCATTATATTATGTGAGACAGACAAGTTGGTTCAAGTTGTTTTTTGTTGTTTTCAACTAGAAAATATGAATTAATTGAAACCAAAATGCTTTAAGTTAACGTGATAATTCCCAACAAACCCTAGTAAGGAAATAGTGTATGTTATTTTCTTTTCAAAATCAAGGAAATATACACTGTGTCATGCTCCAAATGCCTTGATGCTGTGATCAGGATGTTCATACTTAGTATGATAGCCCTATGTTCAAGTGTAAGTTTAAAAAAAGTAAACTACTTCATTTGAGGCTCTGAAAGTTCTGTCTATTCCTGGTAAAGTTCATAGTAAAATTTTGTCTGATTTCACTGATTAAGATAAAGTCCTCTACAAATTTCAACAAGATTTCCACTCTTTCTGAAAAAGAATAATTTAAGAACTGGGTGAATATTATATTTTTAATTTGAAAGTAACATTCTGATTGTGGTTTTCATATCAGCAACATGAAAATACCCCATGCCAAAGAATTTCATCAGTAGTTCTTCTCATCTCACAGGAATAAAAAAACTACAGAGAATGGAAAAAAAAACCCCACTAGATTATTTTAAACCACTTACATAGATTAGAATGGATTTGTTCTAAATTAGAGCTGAAGATTTGAGTGCGCTCTTTTCATAGGGGAAAATAAACAACAAATAATGTGACAATCTTACTAAGCAAACCAAGTAGGTGATGGGCCCGTGTCAGAAGAAAGCTTCCCTCCCACTCCTGCCCCTCACACACATGCACCTCCTCAGTGACCCCGTGGGATGCTCTGACTGGGCTCCATGTTTGGCTCTGGCAGCCACTTGGCTCTGACACCCAATGACTCCAACTCAAGCATCTGCCTTGTGCCATGTCCCATGCCCATGTAACCATGTTCCTCCAGCCTCTGTCTCAGGGGGTCTTTCAAGCCAGGTGTCAGTCCAAGACACCATCCAGGTTAGTCCACAATGATTCTTTGGTTTACCTTTCAGTTGTAGCTCTTTGGTCAGTTGTTGACCTGTGGTCCGCACTGCGGCTCCTTGCTATCTGCTCTTGTTTGCATTGTCTTGTTCGCCCTTGTCAGCCATTTGCATTGAACTCAGCTCCTGGCCAAGGTGATACCATAATACTGCTGGGTCAATTGCTGATTTATGAATTTGATGTCAAGAAACTGTCACTGACTTTGAATATTTTGTATGAGACTGAATTAGTTCCTCCTTGATATCTCAGAGCAGCAGTACTGATATGTACTTCAAACAATTTATTGAAAAATAAAAGCCAATGACTGGGAAGCAGATGCATCTCTGATTGCATCTCACATTAAATATTTAAAATACTACCTAGCTTGAGCACTCTTTTGGACAAGACAATATCTTTTTGTCCAATGCTTACATAGCTTTTATTTGCAGTCTCCAAGTAGTACTGAACTGTAAATAAGTGCTTAAGTGCATAGATAAATAAAACTGAATATTATATTTTTTTCAAACAGACAAACTTTTTTTTTTTCACAGAGAGACACTTTTAAGAATAGTTTCTCTTCCAAATATAATACTGAAAAATAGTAAATAAATATGTGGCCTTATTTATTAATTCAAAATTATTTCCAAATCAAACATAAATGTTATAAACACAAAGGTGAATGTCTCTTCACTTGCAATTCTGAAAAGTCAGTCTGGGATCTGAAAATGCACTGGTATTGTTCCTTTTTTTTGCCTATTGTTATTATTAGCAAGCTATGAAAGTCAGTAGAGGCTCTAAATTTTCTATCCCCAGTAGGCTGTTACAACTTGTTTTATGCCAAAATTTTCAAGTATGAAAAAATAGAATTGAGATCCTTATATCTGATTGGTGGTATCACATGACAGCCATTAAAAAATATTTTAATATTTTATTTAAGTGGCAGAAAAGTACCATTGATTCTGAATACATACAGAGGGGCTGATTCACAACTGCATACAGAGAATCCAAGGTGACTGAATACATGGACTGTAGGCCTAATTTCTGAACAGGAAAGGGAATGTTTGAGTGCTTCTCCAGTTTACTGCAATTATTTGTTATAAACCAGGCAAAAATACAATTTGGAAATTGGTATTGTCCAGCAGTATATTGAATAGACACTTTTCAGCTCCATGAGGCTGAAACGCGTGTTTTTACTAGCAGCTTCCTTTCATAAAAATGCCTTCTGAAAGGTACCTTGCCCCAAAGGACGGGTCTTAAAAGTAACATCAGGGCTGTCCATACACCCTTCTGCCTAGGAACTGTTTTCTGGTCACAGTCCAAACTTAATCCGCTAAAGGGCAAAATTACTGAGGGAGAAAAAACTATTTTGCATAAATTTGTTTTCCGGGGGAGGATGCATAAGACTAGAATAAATAGACATAGAAAAAAAAAAAAGTACATTAAAACTATATTCTGTACTATAGCCCTTGCATTATGGCCTAAGGAGTTGCAGAATTTAGTGATTATATACTAAATGTTTTTGTGTGTGCATAGTGCCTAATACTAGAGCATAATGCAAAACTATTATGTGCTATATCAATGAGAGAATTATTTCCCTTTTCTTTACAGCTGCAAGCATTCTCTGTTGTACAAGAGGAATACATTTTCAATAGTTTCTCTCTTTGTAAGCAGAGTGGCTTCCTTATATGCAGTCCAGAAACTTTACAATTTCTTGTCTTCTGAAAAACATTTTAGAACTCACTTTACAGAATGAGAAATAGCTTTCAAATAATTATGTATCTAAGACAGTATCATGGTTTTATCATTGTGAGGCATGGTGTGTTCCCACTGACTTTTTGGTTCGATTCACAGCATAACTGAGATGAATACATTTCTGCATTTACTGCATATCACTGTGTAGTGCTTTGAGATCTTTTTTTCAAATGAAAATTGTTACAGACAATAAATATGGATTATAACTTAATCAACATCATATGCTATATATCTTAAGTGTACTCAGCTTTCTTAGCAGCAGAAGCAAATATTTATATTGGATTAAATCTTGGGGGTTTTATATGCAGCAAATGCAGTACCAATCCACACTTTTTTGTACCACACCATTTTGTAATGATAGATCTCATGCATATATCATTGATATGATTTTGTCATCTTTTTAGTATTTTCCAGATATAGTAGAAACGAATGAAACAATGTGTCTATAATGCACCAATCAAAATTAAAAGCAAGCAAAATCTTCCCCAAACTACTATGCATGCAGATGTAAATGCATGATGTTTATTACCTTTATTCTCTAATGACTGTGTAATTTCTGTAGACTGATCAGTGATAGAATGAAGACGCTAAACCAATCTAAAAGCTTAGAAAGAAAGCTGAACTGCAGCAGTTTAATAGTTCATCAAGCAGCAGCTAATCTGCTTTTATTGCTCTTCATTGCACCAGTTTGAGGCAAAATGCAGGCAGATTCATATTCATATCTTGAAATTGTAGTAAATTTTTTTTGTAGGTAGTGTAGTAGTTTTTACAAGTTCCCAGTATGCAGGAGTTAAGATATCTCAAAATTATATTGTTTATTGAATATGTGGTACATCAAGCTCACATGCTATCAAGGATATATGTGAAAAAATGCAGGAATTCCTGATGCAAGATGCATGTAGATAAAGATGGATGATAGACTTTTCTATGAAGTCCAAGAATGTATTCTTAAAATACACGCTGCATTTACAAACTGTGAGAGTTGTAGCAAAAAGTATGAACATGTTTTCCGTCATTTCTTCTGTTTATACAAAAAAACAGATCTGCTAGGTTTGCTGGGTGTGAATTTGCTCAACTTGTATGCCCAAAACAAAACATTTCCATTAATTAGGTTGTTAGTCTTAAAGAAATTGATTTGAAATCTGATTCACAATGTAATTGAACAATATCCATCTCCATTTGAGTTTAACACTGCAAAATTACTTTTATGAGGCCAGCTGCACTGTATTTTACAATAAGAATTGCTAATATGGTAAGTACATATAAATGGAATCACACCTGGTGTGGAAAAAAAATAGTTCTTTCACTTGAAAGGGGACCATTAAAGTTTAATCGACTCCTGCTGTTTTAACAGGACTGTTAAAATAAGGAAGTATGAATTACATGATTTCAAAGAAATCATGTTTCAAACATGTTTGTTTGGCTTTAGGGAACAGGCCACTTTATTCTGGAATGTTGGCTTCCAAAGTGAAAAGAGGGTTCATTGAGCATGACTTCCTTCACAACTTAATGCAGCTCTTACCATGATAATGCTGCCAATATGTTTAATGATTTCCTCCAGCCAACACATTTTTAGTATAAACGAGCAGAATATATTTCACCCAGTTGAATGAGTAGAATGAATATATTGCATTTTGCTAATTATCTTACATTTGATTTTAAGTCCTATTCGACAGCATTGTCATATTATCAAATGCAATTTATCAAGCTTTTAAGCTTGTTGCCAGAAGGAATTCAGCTTAATCTAAAATTGCCTTTTCTAAATGAAAAATCTTCAGTTCTCTTATCTGAGCTGAACGATAGATGAGGTAGGACTAGGGGAAGCATCCAGAAAAGAAAGGCAAGACTATGTAAGCAAAATTTAGGAGTCCATTTTTTTTTTCTTTTTAAGTGATGTCCTTAGTATATCTGAATGAATATTGTTCTCTGCAGTCTCTGATCCCCAGCAGTAAAAATACTGCTTTAGTAGATAACATTTTATACCCACTCAGTTGGAACGGGCTGACACCTTTGAATAGAATGTCTGTCTGTCTGAGTAAGGTCAACAGTCAGGATTGTGTTCTTTTTTAAACATTTTTTTTTTCCTATTAATAAGACACGATTCTAATCTGCTCTGTATTTGGACTTGTTTTTTAAATCTGCAGATGAAAGTTATATTTTTAGAGTAGCATTCGGTTTCAAGAAATTTAGATGTCTACAGACACAGCATCTACAACTATGCCAGGAAAAACAAATAACTTACATGCTCTTTCTCCTTTGACAGTTCTCTGAACTATGTGATGAGCAATGGCATATCATTTTTTCTTGGATCCTACACACACATAATCCTGAAACAATGATTTTTGCAGCACTCAGCAACTACATAGAGGCTTACAGAGAGCTGCTGAGCTTCCAAATATTTTTATTCCATCAATATACCAGAGGCTGTAGCTCTGTGAAACATTAGTATCCTCATATTAATGTCAAAATACCTGAAGAGAAACATGAAAGAAATGAAACTGTCTTGCACTTAACCCAGCTGAAAAGGAAAAAACTGCATGAGACCAGCAGGAATGTTTACTCCTCTTCCTATCAAAGGCACCACAGTAGTTTAAAGTCTGTTCCTACTTCAGCTTCCTTCCAAAATTCTGACTTTCATTTAAAAGAAGTACTGATTTATGCTGTGCATGTATTTATTTCTCTGTTAAACTACTGTAGCTCACTCCTCCCAATGTTGAGTAAGAAAATTTGATGAAAATCCCAGTTTATATAAAATATTACCTTGAAAAAACAAGACACCGAAAGCATGTCACACATTTAGTCTTTTACTCATTACTATCACAGTTCAGTGGTTTCTAACAAAATGGTTCTAAGAAGATCATAGAGATCATTTCCTTCACAATGATTCAACAAGTGACTGCACTATATGGGAAAGTTGGCAGAAACTCATTCTGAAACAGGCTAAATTGGCAAAATATTCTGCATGACCAACATTTAACTACAAATCTCACTATCAGGGAAGATGAAATGGAAGCCAAATCTCACCAACTTAAGAACTGAAGTAAAATGCGATTCTGCTTCACTACCTTCCTTAGATTATGAAGGTGCAAACATAGGTTTCCATGTAAATCAGATTTTAAATTAGGTTATTGAAGAAATAGGTTATTTACTGTAGTGTATGTATTTTTTTCAATTAACTTAATCAGTAGTTTCCTAAAAATGTAATAAACTTGTAAAAACAAAAGTGTAATAAACTTGTAAAAGCAGACAGTTGGTGACAGAAAGACGACCAAGAAAAGATGAGTGATGGAGAAAGAGGGAGTGAGGCAGTGAGAGACGAGAGTTCGAAAACTGGGTGACGTAGACATCTGGCTACTGACAGTGCTGTCAGCTATAGCAGTGACTCAGGATTGTCACTGGGGGCAATGCTTTTCCTCACAAAAATAAATACATCTAAATAAATAAATAATAATTAAAACATACACACAAAGTCACCAAATATCACAGGGGAGGGAGGGAAATTGTCTCACTGTAACTGTTCCTTGGTATGTCTGGCCTATCTGGTATTCTTGAAAGCACAGCTCAGAGGCTGAATTCTGTCACGTTTAAAAAATACTTTGAAGCTTCTCAGTCTTATATAAGTAAACACTTGTTGGCAGAAAGATATGAAGCTCAGTCCTCCACATCTCCACTGAACACACAAACCACTGGACTGTCGATTCAGACTCTTTCTAACTGGCCCCAAATCATTTTTATGGATAATATGAGCTCTCCATCATACGAGATGAAAAGTGACCCTCACAGCAGAATTTGGTTCAGCTAGAAGAGTGGACAAGCAGATTGAATTCTGGGAGATGTTTTTTGGTGAAAGGTTCCCTCACAGATGCCAGCCTAACATGGAAATCTGATAATACAAACCTCCAGATCCCCTAGAAATACATATATCCTGCCATTTTCCAATATATTACTATATTTAGTTTAGATTAAGTGATTTTTAAAAAATCCTTTCTTAATCAACAGATTTCCAGCTACATTATTTAATGAGCATGAATATTTTGGAGGTATGAGTTTGGACACCGCAAAGTGTCTATTTTGAATCATAAACTTTCTATTCTTAATTATCTGCCACCTAAGATTTACTTACACGTCAAAAGTACTTCCTAGTCAATAATGTGAAAGTCTCAGGTGCTCCTTAGTAACTTTCTGACAGGAAGCAAAATTACCAGACACAAAGATAGTTTAGGCTCCAGGCAATAGTACACTTAGTGGTCTGGTTTTGACTGGGACAGAGTTAATTTTCTTCATAGTAGCTAGCACGGGGCTTTGCTTTGGATTTCTGCCGAAAACAGTGTTCATAATACGGGGATGTTTCAGTCATTTCTGAGCAGCGCTTACACAGAGTCAAGGCCTTTTCTGCTCGTCACGCCACCCTGCCAGCGAGCAGGCTGGGGGTGCACATGAGTTACGAGGGGACCCAGCCAGGACAGCTGGCCCCAGCTGACCAAAGGGATATTCCATAGCCGATGATGTCATGCTCAGCAAGCTGAGGGAAGGGAAGGAAGGGAGGAGACCGTCAGAGTTATGGCGTTTGTCTTCCTAGGTAGCTGTTTCACATGATGGATCCCTGCTGTCCTGGTCATGATGGAACAACTGCCTACTGATGGGAAGCAGTGAATGAAATCCTTGTTTTGCTTTGTTTGCGTGCATGGCTTTTGCTTTACCTATTAAACTGTCTTTGTCTCAACCCACGAGTTTTCTCACTTTTACTCTTCCAATTCTCTCCCCCCATCCCGCTGGCGGGGAGTGAGCAAGTGGCTGTGTGGTGCTGTGTTGCCAGCTGGGGTGAAACCACGACAATTAGAGATGACAGATATCAACACCTTAATGAAAGAATTACAGAAAATTTACACATTGACTTAGTTAAAAATATCATGATGCATTCAAAAGTCTTTGAAAGGCCTCGTTACCATGATAGACTACCAGTAGCTTGACACCATCAAAACCAAATTTTGCTGAGCTGAATTATTACATCATCCTTTTCCTTCAGAAAGAAATATATCAGAAGCTTCCCTTTCTTGTCTTTTTCTTGAGCCTCACAGTTTTGTTATCAGCAAGTCCTAACTCATCATTCATATTCACTCTAAGGGTAAAAACCCCTTTGACTTCAATGGCAATGAGATTGGCCCTAATGATGATAAAATATACTCCTGGAGGTACTTAGTTTTGTGTGTGACTACTTACTACTTGTCTTTGAAAGCTTACACTATTCTACCTTAGCACTCAGATAAAGTAGTATATTGTTAATAAGTGCAGGATAAATTTTATCCCTATTGAGCATCACAAATAAGGTAAAATGTCCTAAAAATAAGGCAACAAAACACCAGATAACCCATTCCACGTTACAGCTTAATCACTTCTTGTTTGATTAGATATTTTGACAGAACAATTTCACGTCAAAATTAAAACATGATATCAAGATGTGAATGAGTTTTAAAGACGGAAAATTCATGAGAGCAACAATTGCATCTACAAAACAGCAAATTATGCAAAGAAAAAAGTAGAAAAAATAAGACTGGGCATTCTTAACAGCACACTTCTTCCCTGAAAAGCATAGAATATATAACACTTTACATATTACATACATGAAAAAGCACAGGCAGTAACAGATATCAGAAAAATACACGGTAATAAACAAAACAAAGTATTCAATATATTCAGTATTGAACCTGTTATATTGAGGTTACAGTGTTCTCTAAGCTTATACTCATCTAAATTATCAAGGCTTACCACCACTCAAATCTAATTTGAATTGTTATTTGCAGCCCTAATTGCCAAACCCTCTGCACAAAAGTAGTGATGGAATTCTACTTTCATTATCCCTCTGTTACTGCTGATAGTAAATTAAACACTCAACATAGAATGATTTTCCTCTATTAAGACAAAACAGTGACATACTGATTAAATTTAAACTGTCAGATCTTATTTCATTTATCACTATTACTCTCTCAGCAGAGTATAACTAGTCATTTTCTTTTCAGGTACTTCCCTGTAAACTTTTGTCATCATTGAAAGATGGCAATAGCTGAACTGATATTTTTAAAATATTATACTTATTTTGCTACAGCTTAGACAGTGTCATGACACCAAGTTTTGGATCACTAAATATGATGTGAAGAGCTTTAAAGATGATAGTGGGATTGATTAATTGCCCAATCAATCCAGAGAAAAGTCTCTTCTCCTGTGGGCTTTGGAAAACTTTCTACAGGGTTATTCATCTGAACAAACTTTACAGCAAATTCAAAGGAAAGACAAAGAAAATAAGGACAGGCTGAGAGAGTTGGGGTTGTTGAACCTGGAGAAGAGAAGGCTCCAAGGAAACCTTATAGCGGCCTTCCAGTACCGAAAGGGGGCTACAGGAAAGATGGGGAGGGACTCTATCAGGGAGTGCAGCGACAGGACATGGGCTAATGGTTTCAAACTGAAAGAGGGTAGATTTAGAGTGGATATCAGGAAGATATTCTTTACTGTGGGGGTGGTGAGGCACGGGAACAGGTTAATAAGGAAGTTGTTGATGCTCCATCCCTGGAAGTGCCAAAGGCCAGGCTGGATGGGGCTTTGAGCAGCCTGGTCTAGTGGGACATGTCCCCCCATGGCAGGGGGTTGGAACTAGATGATTTTTAATGTCCCTTCCAACCCGAACCATTCTGTGATTCTGTGAAAATGGAAAATAGCAGGAGATCTGTGCTAGTTAATTAATTTGTGTTTATTTCTTTTTTCCTGTAATCTACTTTTAATTATTTGAATTCAGTGGAGAAGCTTGATTAAGTGATTAAAATTTACACAATTTAGCTATAAATAATTAATGAAACTAGTTGTAAATGTGAAGAAAAAATAGATTTCCATTGCAGCAGAAAGGGTTTCATAGATTTTTAAGACATCAGATGATTTTAGCATATGTACTATAGATATTTTAAATAGATATTTTAAAATAGATTTGTAAAAGCAGTAACACTGTCTATTTTTGTTAATACTCTTTAAAGATCATTTGATTATATGTAACATTAGCTGTTTGCTAACATCAAAGAGAAAATCATACTGAAAGTAGAGCTTGCACAACTTAGCATATTCTTAGTTTTTATCAACAGGTACTGAATAAGCACATTGTATCTCATAATATCCTTTTAAAAATGTAGATAATAATGTATCCATCATATAAATGTAGATTGCAGAGACTCTTTTTTAACTATCAGGAAAAATGAAATTATTTATTTTTGTATTTCCTTTTTTCACAAAGCTCTCTTTTCTTAGGGAAATATTTGAAGACATTGACAGTGCTCTGCAAGGCAGAAGTGGAAACCATTAACCTTAGCCTATGAGTGTGAAAATTATTACAAACCTACAGTAGAAAACAGCAGAAATGGGACAAACTGATTAATTTCATTTCATATATACCAATATCCACATGAACTCCCCACACATTTTCAGGCTATTTTTGGCCCCTATTCAATTATTTATGATGAATTTGCTATCATTAATGTTATTTGTGTTATGTTACTTCTATTGCTCTAGGAGCTAGTGATTTCAAGCAGAAACCAAAGTATGAATATGGCAGGCATTCTAAAAAATAATCATGTGTTGTATAACTGGTTTTGCTAACTAAAAGATGCTCAAAACACTCAGAGTAATGAAGACATTAGTCCTACTCCACCTGTGCTGCATGAGGAAAATGTCCTTCTTATAAAAAGTCAAAAGGACTTACCGTCAGAGGAAGGCACAAAAGGACATAAACTACCACTTTCTCCCTTGATCTCTGAATAGGAGCAGAAACTGGCTGACACAAGGTGTGTGCAGTCATTCAATTTGTGAGCAAAGAGTTTAGGTGCCCAGACCTCAAGATATAAAGCTTCCCTGTGATTGCTAAATTAGTGACACCAGCCCCAGATAAAACATACATCTATTTTTTATTTATCAGTTTTAACTTTTGCTAATTAACTATGTGAATTATGATGTAATTTTCTTCTTTCTCAAATACCAGCACTTGGTGTTATAGGAGTTAAGAATTGAACTTGTGGAAAAAGGAGCAAGAAAGGTGCTTAAATTTGTTGTTTGAACCCACTTACATATATACACAAGGCAAAAAAAATCACAAAATATCGTTATGTTTATACCACAGTTTAGTGTGCAATGTCATTTGCAAGCAGAGAAGCATTTGTACCTGCAGATGGGATTTGTACATGCCTGTTGGGGTGCCAGATGTCTTGGATTACCTAATCATTCTCACAATTTACTGAAATAGCAAGGGTTAGAGGAGGTCTTCATCCCTTCTTCTAAGGGATGTTTGAATTCGCATTCTGGAAAGCCTTTTAAATTATTGACTCTTGTAGAACATCAGGAAACAGTGATGACTTTTTCTAACTATTTTTGTCTTCTGTGTAACTATCAAAAATATAATTTCTCTGTCACATCAGATCAATGCACATTTTTCACCTTCTAAATGATTCACAGCAAAATAAATGGGGCTACACTGATGACTCATGATATTAAACTACTGTAGAACACATTTGCAGAAGACATCTACACATAGAATATAATGATTTATTACTTCTTAAGAATTTTTTGCGGTTTTAAATTTTGTTTTCAGATAGGACAGGTAGTTTTTAATTAAATCATACTGTTTGTACCTCCCATACTTTAGATTTTTCTCATTTTCAAATCTAAATCTATGCAAGTTACTATTTTGTTCACTAGCTTTAACAAGAAAAGTCTCAAAAGTATTGTTTAATGCCAAAGGTTAATCTGAGTGGACTACTTTCATTTTATGTTATTAGAGGACATCCTAACACTAAAGAAATTAATAGGAATTTACTTATTTATTTCATTAGGACTGGATACCATTTGGAACCAGTGATTAACCAACCAATGTTTTTCCAATTTATTTCACCATTTTGAGAAGAAAATGTAAGGCTATGGTTCAGTAATTGATTTAACAAAGTTCAGGAGACTATACTGCATAACTTTAAATAAAGTTTGTTAAGAGACAAAGTTAAGCTTGTTATTTCAATAGAAAGGCTCTGTTGAGGAATGGGTTCAGTAAGAAGATAAATGGATCCAAAGAAGAAGTGATAAGGGTACTTAAAAGTAGGCATAAACTTCAACTGATGAAGAAAACAGTGAAGACAGTGTTCTGGATAAAATCTGGGACATAATCTAGGTAATACAGAAGCACCTATGGACACTGCAAATTATTAGGTAGCGATGGTATTCTTGAAAGTATGCATAAGGATCCTATGTATGAAGTTCTTTAATGTCTGTACAAAAAAAAAAAATATTTCATTTTATATGTCTACTTGAGTGCAGTGAGGTAGACAAAACAACTGGCAGTCTCCAAAGCTCCTGGCAACTGGGCATCTGAAGTCCTATGTCCAGGCCCTATGAAAATGAGGTAGACCAAAGTGGCCAACATTCTTTAAAAATTATTTTCATTTAGCATTCACCAAGAAATGACAGTGTGGTACCACTGGTATTACCTGTGCCATGACAATGGCTGCAGACACAGAAAACAACAGCTATTTATTGAATCTAATGTCTGTAGTATATACATCACTTGAAGAGGTTCATGGGGCATTTGGATTTCAGAGTAATTTATACATGATTCCTGTCAATAACAAAAAAAAATATTTTAAGGATTTTTGGCTACTTGGAAGGGGGGCGGTGAGGGATATTTTTCTGTATATGACTTGTTGTCTGTATTTCAATCTCTCTGGTGCAATCTATCCTTAAATGATGAGCATTTGTCTTCGAGCTTGTCACATCAAGATTGGACTCTCTTTAATATATAATGCTTTGAACCATTTTCTATGGCAGTTCAAAGTCCTCAGTCCTATGTGAGTCTTTAATGAAAACAAATTTTGGAGACAAATGGATGGCAATGATACAGTAGTGGCAGGTTATAACTTGGTGAGAGGCAAGTTATAACTTGATGAAAGAATTAAATGTCTGAAAAAAAAGCAAAAGGAAAAAACTTTAAAAGATGAAAATAATATAATGAATAAATAATATAATGAATACATAAATACAAAGTTCCCAAACAGACTTAGACAAATAATGTAAGGTTCCACATTCAGGCACTGAAGTGGGACATGGGATATTTGGATTCTACAAGTAGGTATTGGATTCTACAATCCTGTTCTATTCTAGAATCCTGTTCTATTGCAGACATGTTCCAGTTCTAGAATTAAGAACACAGTCTTGGTCATACTCCAGAGAACATCAGCTTCAGGTCCATAAACTGTTAATAGATTAGTCCAAATATTCCTGAAATGTGATCTTTTAAACCCTAATTTCATTTATATTGTTATTATATAAGTAGCTTCTTAAAAATAAGACTTTTAAAATATAAGGTTTCTATATAAACAAATAATTTGCATTTATAATGTTCTGAATATTGCTAATCCTAGTATATAAGTCTTTTTGTCATATCATAGTATATATTCTAGAGCATGCCTGATTAACTTGAGGTATAAAAAAAAAGTTAATTGGCTTAATTTTTCCCAAATTTTATTTAGATTAAATACTAGGAAAGAAAAAGGGCTACACTAAGCATAACTAAGCATAGGAACAACAAAAAAAAATAGTCATGGAATCTCCATCCTTACAGAGCTTTACAGATGCTAAAAAATTAATCCCTTGAGCATTCTAAGTATATTTTATTCTGCATCGGTGAAAAAGAACAATACTGAAAAAGAGCTCCTAATTTACTCATCTTGCTTAGTGCTTTAGTCCATGTTAATTTATATAATACCCAAAATGAAAGTAGTAAGGCTGGCAGGTTGAACCATGCTTCTACTGAAGTCATCTGGATTTCCTATGAAATTACAAACACAAGACAAAAATAGGTCAAGTAGATTTACCTTCTAAGTAATTATGTAGAATTACATCGAATTGTGTATAACAATGAAATTGAGGAAAGATTCAGAAATGTATTAGAAAACTGATAATATGTAAAGAAAAAAACAAATCAGTATTTCCAAGTACTTTGAAATGCAACCTCGTAACTTTTATTTTGTCCATAGGAATGGGCTGAGACAGGAAATGCAGATTGATGTCATCTCCAAATATATTTCTGAAGAGTCTAGGTCTTCTAAATTGACAGTAAACAGGCCATGTATTCTTTGGTCTGTGGAACTGCAGGCAACAGCAGGTTATTTTCCATTGCATGAGAATAAGCCAGTCAAACAAGTCAGCGGCCATATCTTGAAAAAATGTAAGTTTTATTTTTGTTAGCCTTTTTTGTTAAAAAAGGATTTTATTTTTGCATTTAAAAGCAGCAACAAGCCTGGCACTGGCTGGTGGTTTTTTTTCCTCACGGAATTGATCCCTTTTATGTTCTCATCCTTCTTTTCTTATATATTCTTGCCACCACTTTTGGATAAATAAATTTACTGCAGATAATCAGTATAACTGTTTTGCTGATTTCATGTATGATCGTAAAATGTCCAGGAGAGACTGCAGTAATGGAAAATACAACTGCCTGACAGAACACTATTGCTATAGTTGTTCATAAATAATAGTATATGATTAAAATGCTGTGGAAGAAATGACCACCATTACATTCAACTAGGAGAGTGTTACCAGAACTCATTGTTATCTTTCATTTCTCAGATACATATTCTGTTTTTATTCCTCTTAACAGTCTCAGATTCTTTTATTTCAGCCATATATTCCAGATGTGCACTGTTTTTCTAAATGATTGCATTCATCTTTCATATTTTTACTCTTTTTTTTTAATCAGTATAACTGTATTTTGAAAGAGGCTTCATATGTGGAAAATTAAGTAATTCATAATAATTTGAAAAAAGAAACATATTTCCATTACTTTTTTGGAGTACATATGTACATATGAACTTTTATTTGTGATATATACAGCCTAGTGACAGAAGAAATTGGAAATAAATTATTTGATCTAGTGTTTGCTAAAATATCAGAGTTGTTTTCTGACTAAATGTATAACTGAGTTATTCATCATCATAAAAATTAGGCACAAAACGAACTATTCTAACATTTCTGAGACACACAAAAGAGGTGATTTGTTGTCTTTTGATATTCATGATCTGTATTTTGTAACAATTTATTTAGTAAGCACACTGAAACTGTGTAGTGAAAAAGTTATACTGAACATTCATTCAAGTCAATGACTGAGAGATAAAACAGAAAATATTTACTGTGTTTATGCTTCTGTCAAACTTAATTATTGCTTAATTTGAAAAACTAGATTCCTTAGTAGTTATATAATAAATAATATCAATATCTATGATACTACTTTTGTAAAATTATGACGACTTAACAGTAAGGACAGAAAATAAAATGTCTGGCTGCCTTTTGATTGATTCTTGAAGTGTTTTATTAAAAGTCCTGGTGGAAACAGAAGTGTATTTTTCTAAAATGCTTTAATGCAGAAGTTCAGTTCTTCTTCAATAAGTTTTCATATCATAAAATTCAAACTACTTGGGGGCTTAAAAAAAATAGATTTGCAAGAATTTGATTAGGTTTAGGAAGAGAAATGGTAATTTAATCCCAATCTATTTGCTTACTCAACAGAAACATATAAAAGGAAATGGGAAAAGCTGTATCAGAGCAAGACAGGACAGAGATGATCATACAGGAATTTTTTTTTATTATTAGATGTCCAGTATGCTTTCTGGATGATTTTTTTGTCAGTAGATTATGTTTTTTCTGATTGACATATCTTTTTTTTATTATTATTATTTTCAATAGATATATGACACCCTGGATGCTAAAGACACCTGATTTTATTTTCATTGAAAACAGTTACAGCTTGGTCATTAACTTCAATGGGAGATTGATCCTCCTTAAAAGTGAGTGAAGGAATGAACGATTATTGACGATTCAGTGCCATTGTAAGTAATTGCTTGGTATTTAAATGGCAATGATTCATTTGAAGAAAAAAAAGTTGTAATGGTTTGTGTTTTATCTTTTATGTTTCTATTTTGTCTAACAATGAACCTCTGGAAACAAAAGCATCATAAAATAAAAAGAAAAAAACTGAGTCAGGAGGAAAAAGAAAAAGGCAAAAAGAAAGGAAAGAAAACAATTCAGATCCAGATATATCCTGAAATAAATGTGCAAAGGCTTAGACTTTATCTGAAATTTATACCCATTTTATTGCTAAATTCAGCTATGTCAGCTGTGTGGGAAGCCTGGTCTGGTTGCCTTGAAAACAGCAGACGGTGGCTCTTTGAGTCTGCAGGCAACACAACTATCAGAGAACAGAGCGGGAGGAAGTCTGAGCATCATACCTCTTGGTGTGTCATTCCCTGTACTTGCACTTGTAATTTTCGTCTCTTCTCAACATGTATTTTCAAACATATAGAGTGAAAATTCAAACTTATTTTGACCCAAGTCTTGAGAGAGTTTCACCTGTTCTAAGATGTACGCAGACATTCATTTATTCTGCTTATGTGGCAGAGTGGTAGAGTCCAGTTTCTTCTCCAGTTACTAACCACATTCAGATGCCAAATGGATGGATTTCACCTGTGCAAAAGAAATAATGCAGTGTCTTAAATTCCCCTTATTTTGACAGATTTTGGATTAAAGATATACATCATGTTCTTACATCTTTCTAGTAGCTACACCAAAAGAAAAAGATATCCCTTAGTAATATTTAACCATTGTAATGTCTGATAAACATATATAGATAGTACTATAATATATACATATATACACACACTATATATATATACACTATATGTGTGTGTATATATATACACACACACACTTTCCTTCCAAAGGATCCAGGTAACTTTACACATCATTTTGTTTTGCATAGCTAAATTATCTTAGTACCCGTATGTTAAAGTGCTATAAAAATATGTTAAAAATAACTTCTTTACGTTATATCTTTCTGTATATCAATTAGAAACAATGTACTTTTGCAGGTTTAGATTAGAACACTGTTAATTCATAGCAAGATGTCCTTTATATAAAATTGAAAGGAAAAACTTTAGCTTATTTTCACTTGCCTGTCTAACCAATAACTTTGCAGACCTAGAAAAAAAAAAAGTTTGTCAAAATAAATTAAAAAAAAAAAAAAAGAGTTCAAGGAAGGTTTTACTTTACTAGCTGAAGAAGAGATTGAATCTGTATGTACAGTATGTGTGTGTGTGTCTGTGCAGGAAACTCGATACTTCAATTTAACAGTGCATCAGAAGAGTGTCTGGGTGTTTCTTTCCCTGGTAAATCATTCTCATTCACTGTGCACAGTATGTTTTAACAGCTTTCTACTATCAAATATCATAGCAGTAAACAATACAAAAGGTGAGAAAAAATAGTCCCGTAGGTTAAACTATTCTGCTCCTAGCTATACAGAGACACTTTTCACTCCACAGCACAGATGATGAACAAGATCACATAATCATATTTGAAAAAGGTCTCTACAACTTACTGGGTAGCTTCTTCCATATTCTTTTCCAGTTTTATTGGCTACAATGAACTGGATGAAATGCAATAATATCTTTGCAAATACATTATTGAAATGTAGGGAAACAGCATATAAGGAGCATCAGAATCCAGTTCATTTGTCTGTCAGTACCTCTATTTTTATTGGGGGAGAGGGGGAATTTATTTTGCCCTCAGAATGATTAGTATTGAATTAAATTGATTAAATTACTCCTGAAAAATAGGGTTATCCTTCATCATGTTGCAGACTTTTAGAAAGTGAAAAAACCCAATTTCTAGATGTTTGAATGAAGAAAAATCATGTCTGATGTTATAATTTACTCAGCAATTTCTCTATACTCTCCATGAAAACAGTGTACACATGGTTAATGCGTAGCTTGTATAATGTGAGGACACTTCAGTTACATGCTTTGGTAACACATAAATCTAAAGAAATTTGAAGTTAAACACTAAATCCAATCTTTGAATGACTAAGATTTTGCTTGAAATAGGCATTGTCCAGGAGTAGAAATAATATCTTTATCAAAATCTTTTTATTATAGGTATGAATGCATATAGTTATAGATGAGGGTCCATTATGGACTATCTAAGTTTACATAGCGATTTTACAATATTTTTTTGGAAAAAACTACTCCAAAGAGAAATACATCTGGTATTTCTTTATCTATCTGCCTTCTCTGTCACAAACTGCCATCACTTAATCCTTATTAACCTAGATGAATTTAAAAATCTTTCTGCTAGTTCTTACCCCAAACAATTTAAATGAGGAAAGCTGTTTATTTTAGGTTTATCAAGACTTTTGTCATAGTCTCCCATACCATGCTATAGCCATTTTGGTGAAATAAAGCTAGCATAAGTATTTAACAATGTGGTTGATGAATGAGTGGACAGCTTGAAATAAAAGTTGTCATTTGTGGTTCATATCCATTTGGCAGCTGGAGGGGATGCTGCTAGGAAGGGCTGCTGCTCAGAAAGACTTTGGTAAGCTGCTCAACAGATAGACAGTCACAAAGTACAAAAAAGTCAAAAGTAAAGTTCTGCATTTCATATGAAATAATCCCATGCAACAATACAGACTTCTACTATCTGCACAAACAGCAACTTTGCATGAAAGAACTGAGGGTTCTGGCAGACACTAAATTAGGACAACACAAATCGGCTCTATGTCCCTGGGATAAAAAAAGGCCAGCCATGGGCTGCATTTCTTCTCACTTATTCACTACCGGCGAGACCACATCGAGAGTATCATGTCCCTTTCTGGTGTTCCCAGTACAAATAAGACATGAGTGACTAGAGCAAGTCCAGCAGAGGGACATCAAAATGGGTAGGGGGCTGTAGCACAGAACATGCAGGAGAGTCTAAGAGAGATGGACTTCTTCATCCCAAGGAAGGAAAGTTTAACGCTTGTTCTTATTGTTTTTTTCAGATATCTAACAGAAAGAAGAGAGTATAGCAAAGGTGGATCACTTTGAAAGATTACCCCTTGCATTTTCCCATGGATTCTAAGGCCAACATCAGTCTTCCTCATCCAGAATGCTAGTGGTGAAGACGATGTGAAGGTCAGCACACTGAAGAGTATGATAGTCTCAGTGGGTATTCCTTTCTCCTTTTCTTATCATGATCTTCTTTGTCCTCCCTATTTCCCATCTAAAGTTTGAAAATTACACAGTAGCCAGCTCCAGCCTCAACTTTAATAAAGAGCCACTTCTGATCTCTAGAGTATGTTCACAATCACTGTGCTGGGTAACCCAAATCTCCAAGAAGAAATACATGGATTGAAACCAGCTCAAGCCCATTCCTCTCTTCAAAGGTTTGGTTTTAGTGGTTTTTTTTTTATTTTTTCCTTGTTGTTTTTTTGTGGGGTTTTTGGTTCAGTTTTTATACTCTTCTAGGCCGGGACATGTATAACATTCTTCCTCCCTCCTGCTGGAAGACAGATTGTTCTGGTTAACTCAGAGACATTTACAAATCTGTTCACCCATACAGCTGATACAACCCTTTATCTAAACCAAAGGCCCCCTTTTGTGCTAACTTCAGCTTTCTCTGCAACAGGGATGACCAGTCACTCCCTACAGTCTTTCCTGATCTCGATGATCACACAGCCCTTGTTCATCTCCTCGTGTCCTTCTTGTCTTGTAGGTGTTTATTTATTGTCCACAGTCAGCTTCACCTGGGCTGTCCACACATACTCTCTGCCTGTGGGCCCTGTTAAGCTCAGGCCTGGGTTCCAGGGCTCAGCCTTTTCTCTTGTTCTGACTTACTGATCAATTTTCTTGCTTGGTCTATAGACCTATAGATAGCCTTGTCTCCAATCTTATTTCCAGTTGTGTGTCTTGGATGGGTATTTGACTCAAGTTATGGGTAGCTTTGTCTCTGTCCCTTGCTGGTCCTGCTACAGTTCTTGGATGGACCTGTGCCTCATTACCTTGGCTTGTCTGACGCTGTTTATGAAAGTTGTCATTTTCACCAATGGGGCAAAAATGAGACTGTGCCTTTGGTGGATGAGCCTGTGCTGGCATCCCTATTGGTTCCTAGCTCAACTTTCTTTGGGGAGGAGCCTCAATCCCTGGCAGCAACGTGGGGGGTGTGTGGGAAATCCTGGGAGAAAGAAAAGCAACACTCTGGAGAGTTAAAGCTCTTTGTTGCCCAGAAAGTCAACTTACTGGATGATATCTCAAGTAGTTACTATATTTTTACCTAAGAATCAATTAGTATTTAGAGTTTCATGGCTGTTGCTTTAGAAAGGTATCTGATTACATAGCTTAACCATTTTTAATTATAAAGAACATAGCATAAAGAACATAGAGAAAATCACAAAAGATGAGATGGGTTATTCTACTTGGTGCCATAAGGTGCATTTTCATTAATGCTTATTCCTATCTAGCATGCTGAACAAAATGCTCTGCCTCAGCTTTCTTAGTCATGTAAGAAAGCTTCTTTGTGTGCTTCTGAGTATTTTTATATCTGTTCATAACAAAATAGCTCCATAAATATTTCCTGGTCCTCTGTGCTCACATTCAAACTAAGCTGCAGTCCTATCTGATTATACAAGTTAGGTTTTTTCTGTTGATGCATTTTTATTTTTGGTAGTGATGCTTTTGCTTTAAAAAAAAAGAAGCTTTACTGTTCTTTTAACATTTTCTAAAAACAGAAAAAATGCATCATGTGTGTTTTACCCATCTTCCAATCCACTCGTGTGTTCTGGAGCGAGAACTCCTCTTTGAAAACACATTAATGAAATAAACAAGAGAGGAAAAAGACTTTTCTGAAAAATGCAGAAAGTTGAAGAAACAAATGCTAAATTGTTCAGCACTGAGCAAAGATAATTGTATCTTAGCCTAGCCAGGGGGAAAAAAAAAAGAAAAAAAAAAGGAGAGAAAAAGCATCCCAAAAATATTTAAAACAATTAGAAGCTAATTGGAAAACAGTACATGTTCTGAAGTGACAGTATAGTATATGTCCTGTGAAAATTAATACCTGATAATCAGGCAATTGAGTATTTCCCTAACAGAATTAGTAGCTAATTTATCTCCTTACTCAGCTTTTTTCATTGTGTAAATCAAATATGGAATTATATTTTCAAGCTAATATGTAGGTATACCTGAATAAATTACAATACAAATGACTTTTAAGTCAATCGATTAGATATGTAGTATTTATTTTTAGCATTTTTTTTCCACATTAAAAAAGTATGATCTCATTTGATATTGAAAGAGAGAAAAGGCCTTCTGAAAAATGCAGAAAGTTAAAGAACCAAATAATTCATAAAACACAGGGAGAAAACACGTCTTTTCCTGCTGATATATCAGTATACAAGCTTTTAAAGGATTCTTTGATCTGATCAAAAGAGGTGGGTGTTTCTAATATTTCCGTTCAAATTCTCAGATGACAAGAAGGGCAATTAGGAAAGTTGGATGATTTATTGCTTCAGGCATGTAACAGACAAAACCATTCAAACAAAATAAAAGCCATGAAACTGAACTCAAGTGCTTGGTTACTTGAGGCAGAGAGAACCATGCTCAAGATTTGCCCATTTTGAACTGTGTTAAGGGGCTGGTCAGAAATAAATTAAACAGTACATATTGTAACTTTCTGTCCTCTCCTCCTATTCATAAAATTATTGGGACTTCCTAACTAAACTTATTCTTGTTGCAGAAAAAAACTTAAGACAAATTCATACATATGAACATTTAATAGCAAAGCCTGTAGCCAATGGCATACTTAAACTATAATAGTGAAGGTTATCCTGGAGGAAATAGAGGAGAGAGGGGGAATAAAAGAAGGCAAGGGGAAAAATGCCCATGAGAAAAGGGAAGAGCAATGATGAGAGGGAGGGGACCCAGATGAGCATCCTTCCCTGAGAGATTTCTCCAAGTGCAGGAGGTGCCAGGGATACTTAGTTTCACCATGCTCTTTTCTTA
Source organism: Rhinoptilus africanus (assembly GCA_013400135.1). Taxonomy (NCBI): domain Eukaryota; kingdom Metazoa; phylum Chordata; class Aves; order Charadriiformes; family Glareolidae; genus Rhinoptilus; species Rhinoptilus africanus. Next base: position 112,207 of record VXBO01010242.1, read on the forward strand.
CTATTATTCTCTTTTCAAAATTCCCATTGGTTGTTCCTGTTTCTGATGCCATTAGAACTGTTAGGAACATGAGTGTTGCATATTTATTGGTTGTTCACATATATTATTGGATATTAATTATAAGGAATTTCAGTGACTACTATCTACTTTGTTGTGAATTGTGCTTGGCTTTCTCGAGTACAAAGTAAAATCTACAAAACAAAAAATGAAGTGGGATGCAGAGGGGTGATTCTCATGCCAGTGGTAGTTGCTTCCCATGAGAACCTGCCATGGCAATAATATTAAGGTTTTGCAGGTGCAAGCCCCTTGAGACCAAGAGTACCAGAATAGCAGCATGAGAACACATGGGAATATGACCACACTGACTCTGGAAAAACACTGCAACAACAACTTAGGTGAAAAGTTACAGAGCTGTAAATAGCAAACCCTCAGTATTATTGAGACTATGGCACCTCAGGCACTGTACAAACATATCCTTTGTCTTTTTATGAAATTACCAAAAGCCAATTTTGTATTAGTTGGCTGCCAATGTTGTGTGTGCATTGTTGAAGTGGTTATAAAAACTGTAGAAATTGAATAAATATGTTTTAATTTTTTCCTCTAAATACTTGAGGCTCCTCTCTACACCCCAGACTTCTTTAAAAAGTTAACCACGGCATATGGAGCATACATAGTACTTGTTTCATTTGTGTCATATCTAAGAAATATAAAGTAAATAGAAATACTCAGTGAGAAGGATGAACTTCCTCACAATACAAAAATGTAGTCAACAACATAGGTATCTCCTTTTTTTTTTTGTTTTCTAAAAAAGAGCTTGTCAGTCACCCCCCAGTGATATTTTGTGATGTTTCAATGAAGAACACCTTGTCTACTTTTAACCCTGTTTAATGAAACCCTTATCATATCCTCTAGAAGAGTTCTGCACTTTCACCATGTTTGGCTTTAACAAGACTAAACAATCCAAAATTTTAAAAACTCCTGAAATTACAGGATTTTTTCCTGGACCCATGAAATTTATCTTCCTGAAATGGTCCATTGTCAAAGAGATGACAAATTGTCATCTTTTAATCAGATCCTCTTTTCTATTGAATGCATGTGAGTAACCTAGACAAGAACATAAGATACATCTATTAATCATATCCTCATTAACCAAGTACAAATATGGCCCTCATGATACTTAGAAAATGTCAAACTTTTTTTCTTTTTATTTTCAAAGTTAAGATGTAAGATTTGAAAGACATACTTTTTTGTAAGAGGACATAATATAGTGTTTTTTCAGATAGCGAAAGTTTTCAGTCTTTTCAGTCAATAAATTAACTTTAAATGTAAATTTAATAGTATTCATTCCAAAGTCATAAAAAGAAAAAGAAAGAAATACTAAGGAAAAAGTAGAAAAATAAGGAAAATATGAAAATATAAATAAAATCAAAAATAAGGAAACAATTAATGGAAAAAAGAAAATTAGTGCTTTAGTAAAAAAAAAAAAAAAAGAAGTAAGAAGATATAAAACCCTATAGGGACCAATCTCTTGATGCTTTTATGATGCCTAAATAAGAGAGCCTTTTAACAAATACAATCCTAAGTTAATATCATATTGGCATATACCACCAGAGCCTAGAATAAGGAGTTCAAAACAGCAGTTAAATGATTTGCATTCTGACAGGGTGAAGCATATCAGTAACTATAGAAAGCATATTTAGCCTTCATGAATCCATTTCAAAATAGCATTGAACATTCAAGTCAGTATTATCTCAAAAGTGAGAAATTAGGTGTTAAGACAAACAATATACACAGCTAAGTACAGTTGTAGGGAAGTCGCCTGAGTAACCCAGTCATCATTCAAATTCTCTATTTGCAAACACAGATAGCTCAATTGCACATGCAAGTGTCCCATAGATATTTTCCTCTATAAAACAGTCAATTTCTGGAAGGTATTAACTGGTATCAGTAATGTCATTATATATCATTAACCTTTTCTTTTTATCATATTTTTTTTTTACCTTGGGAAGATTTGAAGCTCAGTGAAATTTGATAGAACCCGTATTCTTCCTCCTTGCTCTCCTCATGCAGTTTCATTTAAAGTTAACCAGATTAACTTTCCCACTTTTTTCAGTATCTATCTCTTAAATACTCTTATGAGAAGAAACAAAAATAGAACTGTGAAATATAAGGGGACTTTGGTTACAAGTAGAAGCAATTTTTCATTATATGCCAAAGAAAAGCTTGTAAGGCAAAGAATTAAGCGCAGACACAAACGGGTGAGGTTGATTCCGTGATAATGCACCAAGGTTGTTTTCATCCACAGCTGGGGATCCAGGTGGGTCTTCATCTAGATGATTGTTTTTTTCCAGTTCCACAATGCTATAAGCTCACACCACATAAAGACAGAGAAAAGACTTCAATAAAAATTCTTAAGAAAGTAAGGATGACCACTTCTTTGAGACACAGAGAATGATAATGCATAAAAAATAAAAAAATAGTTTTGTAATTCAGTAAGGATGTTTAGTTTCTTAAGTAAAGTATATAAAAATAAAACTATATTCCGACTCTCTTTCCTTCTACTACAGCCTAGTCTCTCTTCTTATACCAATATCTGTAGTAATTATTTTTTAGCTCTTTTTATGAACAATCCCTTTTCCTTCTTAGCCAAAACACCTTTCAAGGCAGTTTGAGAACTACCTTTATTATCACATAGCTAAACCTGCCATGAACTCTGAAATTCACTGCACAAATTTTCCACAGCAGCATTCTGTGCTTGAGACGGACATCTTGTTTTAGTAGCAGTCATCGGTGTTATTGAGGTAAATACAACTTTTTAATTTTTTGTCTCTTTTATAGAATCATAGAATCTATTTGGTTGGAAGGGACCTTCAAAGGCCATCTAGTCCAACCCCCCTGCAGTGAGCAGGGACATCTTCAACTAGATCAGGTCACTTAGAGCCTCATTCAGCCTGGCCTGGAACGTCTCCAGGGACGGGGCCTCCACCACCTCTCTGGGAAACCTGTTCCAGTGTCTCACCACCCTCATTGTAAAGAGCTTCATCCTAATGTCTAATCTAAACCTACTCTGATCTAGTTTAAAACCATTACCCCTTGTCCTATTGCTACATGCCCTTGCACAGCCCCTCCCCAGCTTTCCTGTGGGCCCCCTTCAGTTACTGGAAGGCCACTATAACGTGTCCCTGGAGCCTTCTCTTCTCCAGGCTGAACAACCCCAACTCTCTCAGCCTGTCTTCATAGGAGAGGTGCTCCAGCACGTTGATCCTCTCCATGGCCCTCCTCTGGACTCGCTCCAACAGGTCCACGTCCTTCTTGTGCTGAGGACTCCAGAGCTGGACACAGTACTCCAGGTGGGGGTCTCATGAGAGTGGAGCAGAGGGGGAGAATCACCTCTCTGGGTCTGCTGGCCACGGTTCTTTTGATGCAGCCCAGGATGTAATTGGCCTTCTGGGCTGCAAGTGCGCATTGTTTCCATGTCATCCATTTCTTTCAGCTTGTTCACTGATTTTGTTTATTTGTTTCTTTGTTTGTTTTGCATCTTCCAAATAAATGGAAGATGTCTGTTACCAGTTTCAAGACTCTCAGCTCTGCTTTTCCTTTATCCAATTAATTCCTACTTTCTATCAAGATAATAACGTCCATGAAGTTGTCCACAGTGATAGTTTCCACTTCTCACATACTAAATTTTTTATCAAGTATCTTCCAGTCATGCTCCTCAAATATCTCCACAACTCTTGTTATTTTTTCACTGTAACGACACTTGAAATTATTTCTTTTCATTGACCCTAAAGAAAAAATCTTAAAAAGTCAAGCTGTTACTATGTCATGCTAGTTGCCCATCTCAATGTAGATTTTGTCAGGTAATATGGTTCATTTGCCTGTCATTTTGTCTGTAATACTTATAAACTACTTGAGGAAGAGACTAGTTTTTAAAATTGTATTTCTAGAATATCTACCATAATAGGATGTGACCAAAGACTGGGTTTCTTCAGTATTTGTGAAAAACTGGGGTAGTAATCATTGCAAGGGAGGTGAGTATTGTGAGGTTTCTAAAATAAAAATGGCACAACACTCAAAGATTTTAATTTTTTTTATTCACCTATGACACCTGCTGTATTAATTTCTCATAAGGCAAAAAACTCAAAAAAATCAAAATCTCTTTGTGGAAAAGATAGACACAGCCAAAACAGAAAGAATTACAGCATGTTTTCTTCATTTTGTACAAATACTGGGTATCCAGACAAATCACCAATGACCTTGAAAAGTATGTTATTCCCTTACATTAGCAATCATACATGTTGCAGTTATGAAGGAGATGAGAGGACAAGTAGACTTTCGGGGCGCATCTTGGGTTTTGTCTTGTTTGATTCATATAGCTTTTGTTTTCCACATACCAGTGTTAAACAGACCAGTATTCTTTAAATATCTGACAAATAATGGTTGAGAAATTTGATTATGCTGCAAGTAAGAACAGCCCACAATAGTTTTAAAGGACCTTTTTACCAATGAACATTATTGTTCAAGTTAGTATGAATTATGTTCTTTGAAATAACAGAACTGAAATCGTAGTATTACTACACTTGTGCCTTTGAAGTCAAAGGCATCATTTCACTGTCTTAAAGCTTCTATCTAAAAATACTAATTCTAGGTCACTAAAGGGAAACTTGTGGGGTTTTTTTTGTGCTATATGCATTTCAAATTATTGAATAATAGTTTTGATCTGACTTTCTGATAAGGTTAAAACTTAGAGGTGATGCAAAAAGAACAAAATATTCTGTATCCTGCTAGATTCTATTAAGTCTCATCGTATCATAATACTGAAAGTTGCATCTTATCAAACAGTCTCTGGTATGCAGATCAGTACAGTGTAATGCTAAAAAAATATGAGGGTTTTTTAAATGTAACATTCAGTCAGTCACTTTTCTGGCACTTGATGGACACAGGTTCCCTTGACTTTTATAACTATCTCTTTTTCTATAATCAAATGCCCTGAAATAATTTAAAACTACTTAAATTCAGGTCACAAAGAACTTTTTTTTAAAAAAAAATAACCATTTTTTGTTGTTTTAAAAAAGCACAAATAAATTCAAAGATACAAATGCCTGAAATAAATTGTAATTAACTGTACAGTTGTTAAACAGTAACAGTGGAACTCCGTATTTTTTTTTTTCCTCAGAATCCTTAAAAATCCTACAAAGAAAGTGATACTAGGATAGCAAACTTAGCTATTTGTCCTTTATTAATTTATTTAGGGAGCTAAAACAAATCCACTGTAACCCACTTGTCCCTCAATTAAAAGTCCCTAGCTGGGAATTCAGATATCCACTCTTCTACAAACTTCATGAATATGCCTCAGCAGGCTTTCTGGAATAGTAGTTTGCCAGCTTCTTTCTTTCCTTCCACCATTCCCCAAATTTGGAGATCTGGATTAAGTCAAATCATTAGGGACCCACACCAATACATTAGAAGAACTGAGCACTTCAAACTAGAATCCACCTTAGGGCACACACAGTGCAACTGCTGAAAACGGAGAGAAAAAAGTACTGTGGCTTGGGAGAAGAATTAAACCTCTTTGGAAAATGACATGCAAGAACATTTATCATAGGGATCTGAGCCATTTAGGGATCTGAAACACATTTACCATATGGATATGAACCTTTTTAAGACCATGCCACACCTCAAAATACTAAAAAAAGAGCTCTCAATAGTGACAGAAACCCTAGTAGGAATGCTTACTTAGTGCAGTGGATCTGGTGCCTACTTAAAATATTACATCCATTTGGGTTCAAGTGCAGATGACTCAGGTTTTCATACCTTTCTTCCTGAATTATTGCTGTAATAGTTTAAAGGCAGTGCAATGTTACTGTAGTTGTGCTGATTTCAGCATAATTGCATGCTCAGTTATGCAGAGCTCAGCAGACCTGAGTTTGTAGATCTAGTTCTGATGCAGCCCGCCTGCCCATCCATCCATCCATCCATCCATCCATCCATCCATCCATCCATCCATCCATCCATCCATCCATCCATCCATCCATTTTCAGGATTGGCTTAATATTGATAGTGAAGGCATACGATCATACCCCGATTCCCAGCATGAACATTGGAGGAGCGCAGCCCATCATGGTGGTGGCAGCAATGCAGACATCACAATAGCACAGGCACTCCAGAAGGCATATCACCATTGTGTTTGACATTAACCCACTACCTACACTGAAATGAGCTCTACTTTATGCGTTGTCTACATCGTGCCTTTCCTTTGTCATGGAAAAGGTTAACATTACATTTAAAAATGAAACACAGCACATTAAAAAATAAAAAGTAAAAAAGAAAGTATGTAAATGTCTCTAAATGCTGTATGGATGTAAATATCAAAGAAATTAAACAAATCCCTATATCATGTTAAAACCCCACAATTAGGCTTTTTTAGATGAAAGATGGAGTGTACTGAGATTTTGAGATAGCAAACTTTTAAAAGGTCTCACTGCCCTTAATTCAAATATGTGTTTCTTTAGACATATAATTCATATTAAACAAGTTTGCATTAAAGAAATATATTGTAAACATTCCTAATTAGTTAGTTTCTCACAGAATATAGGATCGAAAGTTTATTGGAGATATCTGAATTTAAACAAAGGTTGACTATCTTATAGAGCATCTGTAATTTCAGTTTAGTGATGAAGTCTGACTTTTAATTTGTAACTCTTCAGCCATTACCATAGTAACAAACGCATCTAATTAACACAGTGTCGCTTCTTCATTGCAAGTTTGTCAAAAGCTGGACATGAAGAGAATGAAAGCTCATTTCTATCAACAAAGATAGCAACAAAACTGAACAATAACAGGCAAAACAAAAAAAGAAGCATTCTCACTTAAAAGTCTCTTCTTTGTTAATTGTTGTGGGTTAACCCTGGTAGGCAGCTAAGCACCACACAGCTGCTCGCACACTCCCCTATTGCTTAAACCCATTAAAGCAAAAGCTGCACGCATGAGAAAAGCAATGTAAGGAATTCATTCACTATTTGCCATCAGCAGGCAGATGTTTAGTGATTTCAAGGAAAGCAGGATTTCATCATGCCTAACAATTGCTTGGGAAGACAAGCAACGTAACCCTGAACACTGGACGAAATGTGCCTGAAATGGACTTATCCACAGCCCCAGATGCTTCAAAGTGTCCCTGCTCCAATGTGGACTTATCCACAGGTCACAGTCCTTTGACTTTGACACTGGAGTTCTAGCCTGGCCACTAGAGCAGCACAGGAAAAGCAGCAATGCCCTGGCAATCTGCCAGCCCAGGCGCATGGCCATTGCTGTTATCAAAGTGTTCCCAAGCGCAGCAGAGTAAGATGATAAGCGATACAGCAAACAGGAAAAGCAGCCACTAACAAGCACTGGACTCCAATATCCAAGAAGGCAAGCCAACCCCGTAGCAAGCACAGGAGCCTGCCAATTAATAGCTGAACAGCAATAACAGCTACAAATTCAGTCTAGCATACTCAAATCTGTCATTATCTCAAACCCTTCCAGACTCACATTGGGTGCCGAAAAGGACTGGTTTGTTAACCCCAGTGGGCAGCTAAGCATCACGCAGCCGCTCACTCTTTTCGCTCACAGTGGGATGAGGAAGAGAATCAGAAGGGTAAAAGCGAGAAAACTCAAAGGCTGAGATAAAGACAGTTTAAAGGGTAAAGCAAAGGCTGTGGATGCAAGCAAAACTAAATAAGGAATTCATTCACTACTTCCCATTGGCAGGCAGATGTTCAGCCATTTCAAGGAAAGCAGGGCTTCATCATGTGTAGCGGTTATTTGGTAAAACAGATGCCATAATTCAGAACATCACCTCCTTCCTCCATTTCCCCCTCAGCTTTTATTGCTGAGCACAATGTCATATGGTATGGGATATCCCTTAGGTCAATTTGAGTCAGTTGTCCCAGCTATCCCCTCCCAACTTCTTGTGCACCCCCAGCCTGAGGGGCAGTGTGAGAAACAGAGAAGACCTTGATGGTGTGTAAGCACTGCTCATCAAGAATTAAAACAGTGTGTTATCAACACTGTTTTGGTCACAAATAAAAAACTAGCACCATACAAGCTGCAATGAAGAATATTAGCTGTATTCCAGCCCAAACCAGTAGAATCAATAATTAACCTCTTGCCATTATAGCATGCTTATTTTTGATATCAGAAAATGTGAAATAACTTAATAACATAGATTAGAAAATAAGCTAGATTTGTATTTGTTTAACCATGTGAAAAATTAATTGCATAAAGTTGTTGAAATTTCTTTTCAGGACTTGATATCTTCAAGAGAAACAGCTATTTGCATGATCTTTATTGATCATATTACATTCTGGTAAGCTGGATTGTATTTCTACAGTAAACATGGCTCAGAAAAGATACACTGTATATTGAATTTGAATTATTTTCTGTGCTACTGTATGCATATCTTTGAAGCTATTTTTTTTAACTGTAAATGGAATTATAATGGCTAATTCAGACAATGCAAGTGAGGTTTAGAAAAGTAATGTAGTATAAACTGGAGTTAAATAAGAGATGCTACATATTATCTTAGTTGGGTTTTTTTCCATTTATTCCCTCACAGTGTTTTATTCATACAGTGTCTCTCAGCTTGCATCTTACACTGAAATCTCTTCTTAGATGGAAGAAAAGCTTTGTCATACACTCTTATAACCTATTACAAGACTGGGAATTTTAGGTACCAGTGTATAAATGTAAATAATAATGGTATTTCTGAAAACCACAATGAAAGAATACTCCAAGTACTGGTCAAAGTGAAGGTTATAGAGTATTCTCATGTAATCTTTTCAATAATACTTGAAACATTATATTAAGTGATAGCAGATACACTATATATAATTAACTTGTGGGGATTTCTAACATGAACCATTGACACCAAGGGCAGATTCACAAAGGCTAGTTTTAGTACTTCTTCCCAGTGAAATCTATAACTCTAACCTGTATTTTAGACTGCTTTTTACAACACAGAAAGAGAGAATGGAAATGGAATCTGTTAAGGTGGAGAGGGCAAAAAGAACAAGTTTCATATTTTTAGGATTTAGAAAGTTAGAATCATAGAATGGTCTGAGTTGGAAGGAACCCTTGAAGACGATCTAGTTCCAACCCCCCTGTCACAGTCAGGGACATCTTCCACAAGATCAGTTTGTTCAAAGCACCATCCATCCTGACCTGGAACACTTCCAATAACAGGGCATCCACAACTTCTCTGGGGAACCTGTGCCACTGTCTCACCACCATTCCTTATATTCAAACTATCACTATCCAAGCTATATCCAAGCTATCACTAATGGCCCTGGTAAAAAAGTCTCTCTTTATCTTTCTTATAAATACCCTTTATAGACTGAAAGGCTGCTACAAGGTCTCCCCACAGCCTTCTCTTCTCAAGCTGAACAACTCCAACTCAGCCTTTCTTCATAGCACAGGTGTTCCAGCCCTTTCTTCAATTTCATGCTCTTCCTCTGGACACACTCTGACAGATCCATGTCTTCCTTGTGTTGGGGGCCCCAGTATTGTATGCAGTATCCAGGTAGGGTCTCACAAGAGCAGAGTAGAGGGGGAGAATCACTTCTCACCACCTACTGGCCATGCTCATTTTGATGCAGCCCAGGATTAGCTTTCTGGGCTCCAAATGCACATTGCTGGCACATATATAAGTTTTCATATACCGACATTCCCAAGTCTTTCTCCACAGGGCTGCTCCCAGTCCATTCATCCCCCAGTCTGTGCACTTACTGGGGCTTGCCTCAACCCAGGTACAGGACCTTGCACTTTGTCTTGTTGGACTTCATGATGTTCACATTGGCCCATCTCTCAAGCCTGTCCAGATCCCTCTGTACAGCATCCCTTCCCTCTAGCATATCAGCTGCATCACTCAACTTGGTGTCAAACACAAATTTGCTGAGCGTGTACTTAATCTCACCATGTTATTGATGAATATATTGAACAGTACTGGTCCCAGTACAGACACCTGAGGGACACCATTTGCTGTTGATCTCCATTTGGATACAGAGCCATGGACTGAGCTCTTTGGATGCAGCCATACAGCCAGCTCCTCATCTATTAAGGAGTCCATCCATCAAACCCATATCTCTTCATTTAGCAACAAGAATATTGTGTGGGACTGTGTCAAAGCCTGGGCAGACATGTCTCGCCCTGCCCCACTGCTGGATGCAGGCAAAGAGGCAAAGCAGAAGCTGTGCACATAGAAGGCCATGTAGGCTGCCTTTTTGATGTCTCCAGGCAGCAGAGTCACTTTCCCCCATGACTTCCCTTGTTCCTGATGCTATCTCCTGCCAAGAGAGAGATGTGCAAAGAGCTGGAGCTTATCTGGCGAGAGCTTGCTCTCAGCCCAGCACAGGATGCATGGATAGCAGAACTGGTGGAATGGCCCCCAGCCAGATGTAGCCCCATTCACTACAACTTTTTCAGTCCTGCCATTCAGCCATTTCATCACCCAGCACACTGTGCTCCTGCTTATCTCACAGCTGAACAGTTTGTCCAGAAGGATGCTGTGAGCGACGGTATCAAAAACCTTACTAAAACCCAGAAAAACCACAGCCGCCACCTTCCCTTCACCCACTAGGTGGGTGACTTTATCACAGATTCTTGTGATATTGTTTTTTGTCTCATCTATTTCATTTTAGTTTAAATGGAGTTTAGTTTAAGTGGTGGTAGTGTTAGATAAATAGCATTTGACTTTGAGGATGCATAACCTTATATGATGAAGACTGCAAAAAGTGTTTTAGAGCCTCCCTGTAAAATGAAAGAATGACAGAGACATTTTAGAAACAGAGTGCTGTACTAAGTCAACACACGTAATTACTGTAAGTGGTCAAAAGCTCTGCAATGAGGGTAAAATCATGAAATCCACAGATTTAGCAAGGAATATGATAACGCACCTGCACACACATGTATACATGCATACATTAAATTTTACTCTAAATATCTATTGGGATTTTATATTGTACCTTTGAAGTCATGATGTAGATAATTTTTGGTCACATATTAATGTATTAAATGAAACATTGCCTTTGAGCTTGTAGGAGGCTTTGCTGCACAACTGAACCAATTCTGTGATTTTCACTGTCTTTAAACTGTTAAGGATGAAATGAAACCTGCTTTTTACAGACTTAAGTGTCACTGACTAGGTTACCCATAAATTTTGAACTCAATAGCATGTGTTAAGTGTCTTTTAAAAATAATATTCACCTTGTTTTCTGAAATTTTATAGTGTAAGAAATATTTATAGACTACTCATTTTTAATAAACCTGACTTAAGTTTCAATTTAGGACTGAGGAAAAAAATTACTTTTTCAGAGATGACTTGGTCTATCTTATCTTTTTTAGCTACACTAAGTGGAGGTGTCTGTATAGATAGGATAATAGTTAATCCTCTCTCTTTTCTAGCCTTAGTTAATCCTTTCCGTTATTTATCCCATTAACTCCCTCATTCTTACTCCTGTTTCTAAATAATCAAACGTTGTATTCAAACTACTTATATTTATTGCTATTCTTGTGAAGCAGTTGATGTAAAAATAATACATCCTCAAATTCCTGACAACTCAAAGAAAAAGATAGCACATCTTTGTTTCAATTGTTCCTTGTGAATACTCAGAGAGACGATATTTAAGTAATTATTAATTTTACTTTAGTCTGTATTTTTGACAATAAAACTTGAATCCATTAAGTTTAATGACTCTCATGACCTAAATGCTTACTTGTTCTGCAGATGTATAGAGACTGTGACCGTGGGTTCACAGGACTCTGTAATACACAAGGATACAAAGTCTTTACCCTCTAAATTTCTCTGCTTTATTACAGATTACCACAAATATCACATGACTATGATTAATGAAGTGAAAAAAAAATATATCAAACTATTACAAATTACTGTAAGCAATAGATACATACCTCATCACTATCGACAGATCACTATAGACAGATTTCAGAAGAGAACAAACCATCTCAAAGGGGAAGTCAAACTGATCCCAGAGGGGGACCCAACAACCCCAGGCACAGGAGGACAAACTAAACTGATGCCAAAAGTGGGGTCCAATAAGACAACAGAGTCTGGAGTCACCCAGAAGTCCCCAGTGGGAGACCAAGATCTCATAGAAAGTTCACATGAATAATTTCACTTGTTTAGGAAAGGAAAAGCAGGAGCAGCATGGGGAGCTCTCAGGGAGAGAGAGGCTTCATTTTGTATAAAAATGAAGACCTTTTTATAACAGAGAGATATCAGAGGGCATAGGACATACTGCTTTCAGCAGCCAATAGATGCTGTTAATCTTGATTTTTCACCTGTAAGAACCAATAGATGATGAGGTTTTTTGTTATTTTCAGAGCAATTTTATTTCTCCAAACTGTTTCCCACTTTTTCAGATGATAAGTCACTGTTACAGTGCCTTGCTTTTGTGCTTGTCAGCAGTATCTCAGGCTGTGTCCAGTTTCTAGGTACTCAGTTGTACTTCAAGGATGTTCTAGGTTCCCAGGCCTAGTTCCCAGGCTGACAGTTCCAGGCTGGCAGTCCTTTCTTTGTCAGTATTTTTCAACAGACATTTTCTTTTGCTCAGTAATTCTCCCCTTCTAACCAGGCCACCTTTACAGCTGTTCATATCAACAATGAGGCAAAACCATTAAAATAATAATTAAAGAAATGTCTCGCCTTTAGTTCAGGGTATGTTGACCCAGGGTTTCTCAAAAGCTCTTTGAATATTACAAGAAAAAAAAAAATACAAGTGCGACGTATATCAGTATATAAAAGATGGCCACAGACAACTTTTGGATTTGAACATATTCTTTTCAGAAAGAGTATAATTGTCACTCACTGAGACAAACAGCTCCAACGCTGGCACATTGGCAGCAGAGCCAGGCGATTGTGGCAGAAAGGGGCTTTTCCGGAGTGTTCCTGAGGCCAGGACAAGCCCAGGCAGTGGCAGGGACCCACCGGGAGCCTGCGGCAGTTTGCGCTGTACAGGACGCTAAGCTATGGTCTCTGCCTGAAGGACACAGCTTCCTGCATCTTCTGCACTTGCAGAGGGGAAGTTGCCCAGAGAAGCTGTGGATGTCCCATCCCTGGAAGTGCTCAAGGCCAGGCTGGATGGGGCTTTGAGCAGCCTGGTCTAGTGGGAGGTGTCCCTGCCCAGGGCAGGGGGGTTGGAACCAGATGATCTTCAAGTTCCCTTCCAACCCGAAGCATTTTGTGATTCTGTGAAGACAGCGGTATTGAAAAATGACTGGCAACATGCTGACAACCTTGAAATTTAGAAGATCACGTCTATTGTGCTTATGTTGATTTTTTTTTTTTTTGAAGGGAGACTATTTTCTTACAGTTTGTTTTATTTGTAAAATATACATTTTAAAAACTTTACTACTGGTAGCCTGGTGCCTGTGTATTAACATTACATGAATTCATTGTGTATGGTAGAAAGGCATCTGTTTTCTTTCTTATTTCTTGTTCTCTTTGTTAAGAGGGGTTCTTCCAGAAAGAGAAAATGGTTGCAGAATCTTTCATTTTCTTCTGCCCCACGTGAAACAGAATTAAACAGTGCTGTTGGCTGACTGCTGTCTCTAAACCACAAGTACACAATTTGGGCCGTCCTCTCTTTCAGATTCCTTTCTTTGTGATTCATTGTTGTCCCCAGGTGCTGTTGCTGACTCTGGCTTGCCTGTGGCTATACATTCCTTATACACATAGTTTGACACACAAACTATTGTCTGTCACAGGCTTCTTCTACACTAACATTAACTAGGATTAGTTTTGTTGGAAGAGTAGAATGTACCTTCACCTTCCTTTTACATTTCTTCAGCAGCGGTTTTGTATATTCTTTTGTTTAGTTAGGATCAAACTTCAAAAAATCAAAACATTTCTAAGATGTACATGGAGATAAAGTACAGAATGACATAAAACTGGAAATGTTTTTTTCTCACATTTATTATTTTTGTCAGTAGAATTTCAGTTTGTTCAGAAAACTATAATGAAGCAGAAAAAAGTATCATTTCTATCAATATTTAGTGCAACTTGACTAGACATGAGTTTACAAATGTACAGGACGTTGAGATAATAAGATAATAGTTTCAAATTGAACTTTGTTAAAAATAAAAATTAAGTCTACTGACTAATGAACTTGGTTCTCTCTACCTTATCAATATAGGAGAAAAGGAATAGAAGGAAGAAGAAAGAGACATCCATATGTTGTTGCTGAATTTGTCCTGTTCCTTTTCTGACCCTCTTCTAGTGATAGGTTGGTTAAATTTATAGTCTAAGTCAGTCTGAGCTTTATAAGCTTCATAATTTACCAGTGTTAATATTTCAGTATTACAGCTGCTTGACAGAAGAGAATTTAATAAGTAAATTCTAGAAAAGAATATAGTTGATTTTTGGACAGCTGAAGTGTCAACTGCACAAGAGCTAACTAAACACTTTTAGAGTTCTGGATTTGTCAGGTAACTGGGTATTATATGAGAAATTATACAGTAATGAGATAATACCAGGAAATATAATTTTATAAAAATGAAACACATCTCAGCATTCATTTCATGTTGTGTTCTAGGCTTCCCATTAGTCTGGAAAAGAAGTACAGAATTAAGTCCTATTTTTTCTTTAAAATAGTCATAAAACTTCCCACTTTTTCACTGAACATAACATTGTTTACATCTTTCACTAGCTGTAGTTATCATATCACTCCAGTAGGTTTCTTCACAACTTTTATTACACCTGAAAAATGTTATAAAATTCAAAAGCATTGGATACTTATTGCATTATGAAACTTTGTCAAATCTGGCAAGAGGTTTGCTGAAATTCTAAACTGCCTACTCAATTATTTTTATATTGCAGTATTAAACTATCTTGGAGAGAAACAAATATTATAATAGAAACAAGAGTGCCTTTTCACCCACCAACATATGAGCTTATATACAAGAGAGTCCTTGACAATATTTTCTTTTCATTACCAATCGCTAATTAGTCCACTGAACTTGTCTATGTGTGTTGCTGTTGTCATGCTTGAGTGCTCTTGAGAAAATCAAGTAGCAAGCATATATGTTTGATGTCTGATAATTAGGTAATATTGTTCTCACTTAGAATAATTGGTCTGGAAAAATATAATTATTTATTATTCTGAAAGTGTTAGAGGTACTAAGTCTAAATGCACCTGATTTTTTGGTAAGTTGATTCCAATTAGACTTCAGCTGAAAGGAGTTCTTGCAGAAGCTGGCAAAACTAAGCACTGTTGCATGAGGAAAGGGTGAGGGAAATATTGGCTTTAACTACTGGCTTCCTAACTCTGGCTAAACTAACATCAGACAATAGATTGTCTGCCTGTCTCTTGCCGCCACTTCCTCCTCCATATGTTCCTTGGTTAAAACTGTAAAGAGAAAGTTATTAAGCATCAAATAAACAGAGGCATCCCTTCTTGTGCTGATCAATTCTAGACTTTCCTCTCCTGATCTCGAGCTTGCATCATCTCTTTTCTCCTATGTTATCACTCCTACTGTTTTTTCCTTTCCACTTTTATTTTAGTTGATCCCATTCTTCATTCTCATAATTCTCTCTGTTCACACTATACATATACATTTATGACCAACGTGGCTTTTACTGACGTGGAATCACTTTATGTTTACCTCCAATGTGCAGCTCTGTTTCTAGTCTATATGTGTAGGCTGTATGTCGTTTGAGCAGCGTAATCTATCTAAATCTACTGTGTGTATAGAGTGCCTAGGACAACAGAAGCCCACTTCTATAAAACAAAAAATCCTATCATCAATATGATTTCTTATTAATAAAACAGATATGTTCAAATAAAAATGTAATCAAGAGCAGGTACAAGCATTAATAGTAGTATATATATCAAACATTAATAATCATATATAAAGCTACTTCAACCAAATACAAATTAGAAATTATGAAACCTTGAACCTGATTCCACATTGGTAGTTTAGTAAATCTTCAGTTGTCTTTAATTACTGTACCTTCTGAATGGAAGGAATGGTGTAAGTCTGAAAAATATGATTGTAAACTTGTATTTACACACAAAAGAGTGTTACTGTCACGGAGAGTGCACATCTGCGTAATGAATAAGAAAAAAATAAAATAATACAATATCCCTCCATGTTAGTGCCACCTGAATTTTAAGAAGTTATTAATGAATCTGTCATTTTGTCTTGGGCTCAACTTATGCATCTGCTTTATGTTCCATTAGAGTTTAGTAGATACTTTTCTTCACAAAGCTACTCAGAATACACTGCAATGTATTTTTCCTCTCATAACCTGTTCATTTTAAATTTTCAAATTTTTTCCAGAACTGAAATAATTATTTTTGTGTAATTTTAGTTACATTTTATTATTTTTTTTTTAATTTTAGGATACTCTGGGAAGACCTTCTTGCAGCCTTTCAAAATTTAAGCCTTATAAGAAAGATAAGGAAAAACTTATTAGTAAGGTGATAGGACAAGGGGCAATGGTTTTAAACTAAAAGAGGGTAGGTTCAAATCAGAAAGAAAGTCTTTACTGTGATCGTGGTGAAACACTGGAACAGGTTGCCCGGAAAGATTATAGATGCCCATCCCTGGAAACAATCAAGTCAGGTTGGACAGGGCTTTGAGCAACCTGATCTAGTTGAAAATATCCATGCTCATGGCAGGGTGGTTGGACTAGATAACCTTTAAAGGTTCATTCCAACCTAAACCATTCTATGTTTCTATCATTTTGTTATTCTAAGAAAATTTTGTGGAAAAATCACAAATCCCAAACTAACTGGTAATTAGTTCTAGGTGTTTAATATATCATGTATTATACATTATATATGATACATATGTATTACATAGCAAAATATATGCCATATTACACATTATATATTATTTATAATATGCTTATGCTAACGTAAGGTAACTTTAGATATCCATTTCAATTCATGTATGAATATGTATTTTTGTGTTGTGCATAATTTTGAATAAACACGATCTGATGCTCATGACACATACAATGATACACTTAAATTAAAAGACTGAAATAAGGTTAATATGAACTTTACTTTTGCAAAGTATTTTTAAAATGTGTTTTTTACCAATTTTGTACTTTACACAGTTATAGACAACCTGTGCGTCTTCTGCATTCATGTTTTATTTGTAAGATCAAGATATTAACTGTACATTGTGTATTGAGTTTTTTGGTAGTTCATAGTCAAGCATTTAAGAGAAGCAAAATGGACTTAAATAAATCCACAAATCCGCAGGTTGTAAACGTCTTTTTCTTATAGTAGAGTTAACTAACAAGCTTTGCAAGAATTTATGGAAGATATGAATGCTGTGAAACAGTAGCAGCTGGGGGGTTGATCACGTATATGTGGAAATCCATGGTATCTTACCTTTACTAGAATGATTTTATCACTCTTTCCTAACTGAATTGATTTTAAGTCTTAGAGCTGAATTGAGGACACAAACTCCATCAGCTTTATCTTCCAGCAGGTGGACTGCCTTTGCCAGTGGAAAAAGAACTGTTTGCAGATCAGATAAGTACTAAAACCTCTTCTTATCTTAGGTTACCAGCAAGTCATAAACCTAGCATAATTTGTCTTATTTCTTGTACCAAGTAAGTTCTATGCTAAGTATGAATCCCTGAAAGAAAATCAACAGGCATATTAGAATTTTATAATAAATAAACCATAGACCATATATTGTGTTTGTAAATAAAAACCAGGATGTTAGATTAAGGGATTTTAAATAAATAAAAGGGTCACAAATGTATTCTAGTAAACTTGTTACATGATGATATAATTAGGAACACAAATTTCACATATAAACTTGCAATCAGTGCATCAGAAAAATATTAGGAAATCATGTTCATATGGGTACTGAACATGTGTCACCCTTCATAATAGCTCTGAGGTTGAATATTTTATTTTTCTATATTGACAGAGGGGTACTCAACAAGGAGACACTGTTAACTTTACATGGGATTAATGGGATCACACAGGAATACAGCATCCATTTCTAATGCCTACACTTTTAAAAGAGAACTGAAAAGCTGAGTTTAGAAGAGAGCTACAAAAATATTCTGAGAAGTTGTAAGTCAGGGCCCTGAGTGCACTGATGGACCTTAATCACTCCATCTAGCCTCCCCTGAGCACCCCGGTAAACACGCACACATACACATTCGTACACACACCCCTGCCCCTTCACCCAGGGGCTCCAGTTAAGTTCAGGTTTGTGCACTGGGCACCTGCCTGAGCCCTGCCATAGGTGTCCCCGAGCTCAGTCCTTCTCCTGCCCATCCTGACTGGCTGACTGTGCTCCCCAGACTGAGCTTTGACCTCACTCCTCACCTTGAATTTGTCCGGTGATGGCTGCGCTATCAGCAGATGCACTGCTGTGGCTGCCCTGCTCGGCTGGGCTCTGCTGGGGGACTGTGTCCTGACGCAGAGGGCACTCACTGGCCTGCCTGCCCACTCCTCCCTTGGGAGCAGACCCACTCTTGCTGCTTGCTGACAGCGATTGCCTTATTATTTGAGGCAAAGAATGTTATTATTGTTTATCAAACCAGAAGGAATTTAGCTAGTATCTAAATGGGGAGACATTTCTCATTTTACTAAAGATGTCAGCTAAGGTATGAAATCTCTAGCAGTTCAGACTAGATGCTGTGCTTTTTTTTAAATTCCAATGCTTTTTGCTGCTTTTGTTATTATAGTGTTGAGTCATAAGAACTGCATCCAAAATCATTCTTATTCTTTATCACTTAAAATCTGAAAGCTCTGTGAAAAGACATGCAGTAGCTCAGGCTTACTGATTTAAATGTGTAACCTCACTAAATTCTGTGGTCTTTTTTGGTAAGGATCAAACTAATTGGTTGTCATGCTGTTCTCTGGCCTCAAAAAATCTATTAAATAACTTTTATCATGTAAGTAGTGTGTAAACTAAAATGACAAATATGATTTAATCTGTCTATTCAAGGGTAAGTGTGAAAGTTAACAATAAAATATAGAAATGCTTTTCTCCTAGCTTACACACTTGTTCAGGGAATAGATAAAGCTATGATGACTATGCAGAAACGGTGGAAGATGTAATAAAATAAATATGACAAAGTCAACAGTCATTGCGAAGTGAACCATATAAAATCCAGATCAACACAGACAGGCAAGGACACCTGCTCTTTTAGCACTGGGATGAGATTAGAACTTAAATTTATATTTAATTTCATTCCTATTCATAAAATAGAATGCTTAATCTTACATAATTCAGCATGTCTGACACTAAGTACACAGTATTTGAAGTGTTTTGTCTTGGGTCAAGAGTGTGCACAGTGTAGTTTAGGAGCCATTCCACAGGCCTTTGTGAATAAAATTTTGTGCTGAGAAATGCAAAGAAAGTACCAAGCAGCGACAATTCAAACTCTCTGGTCCAGAAATCTCCCTGTTTAGATGAGTTTCTGCTGTCTTCCTTCTTCATTACTTAAGTTTGCAGGCTGCTATGTCTGACACCACTAAACACAACCTGTGTACCAAACACTCTCATGTAAATTTTTGAAGTAGTATTTTACTTTCAGTCAAAAAAAACCCCAAAAAAGCCATATCCTTTGCATTTAACAGCAAAACCTGCTCAAACAAAAATCTCCTGTATTCTCCTTCAAATATGTCCTTTTGTCCTTCTTAGGGCAAAAGATCATCTATTTCTTTTTGAAGCATTGCCTTCAAAAAATATGTCTTTTTTTTCCTTCTTTCATGTCTTGAAGCTCTTTTAGTTATGCCAGTTAGGAATCAGATCCCTGAACTGACTGCCAACCTCTTCACTTGGTTTACTTGAACAGAAGAGCCATCTGGTCTTCTGCATTCTTCTGGCATCCTAACATGCCAATATATCTTGCCAAAACTCTGATCCTTGAGCATCCTTGTCTTTGCCTTTGTCTTGGATGAAAGTATGCTGTTTGCCATCTATTAAAATTGTTGGAAAGAAGATGGTCTGGATAACTCCTATTTTAAATGTTATTTGTTGGAGTTTTTTATTTCTTATCATTATTATTTACATTTATTGATTATTGATTTTAAAAAATAATCAAAATTACAGGTTTCCATTAAACAGGTTTCAATATAACAGCAAAAATGTGAAAACATGTTTATATGTGAAAGCAGCTCTCCCTAAGGTACTTCAGATTTGTGATGAGCCCATCAGTCTTAGGTGTTACATTCACAGAATCATCGAATCATAGAATCATTTAGGTTGGAAAGGACCTTTAAGGTCATCAAGTACAATCATTAACCTAGCACTGCCAAGCCCACCACTAAACCATGTCCCTAAGCAGCGTGGAGAAAGTCCTGACAGAGCACTGTGCTGCCATTTTTCGAGGTGTTGGAATAAAATCTTCTTTAGAAATAGTTTTCCCATGCACAAACCTCATAATCCAAAATTATAGTGCCTATATAAATACAAAACCATATATAACTTTTCTGTGTGAGGAAAAAAAATAAAAAAGAAACAAAAGACAGTATAATGATATTAACTTTTAATGAAACAAGCAAAATCCATGAATTCCACATTAGGAATATATCCAACTGAACAGTGAGTTACTATTCATCTGTCCTGTGAGGTCAAGCATAATCGCACAGAAACACTCACTTCAGTAAAATGTTTTTCATAGGTGTGATAGACACCTAGAAAGACTTTTTGCAGAGTCCTCTTCTGATGCAGAAATAATCTATCCCATTCTATGGCATCATTACTGTTATTCCTAATATAATTTCTTCTTACTCAGAAATGAGATTTGCATTGCCATTGCCTTTTGAAATCTACAAAAATCTTTTTTTTTCCTTCTGCTTGTCATGGTTTGGGATGTCAGCTTTGCATTGTCTCTGATGACTGCTAGTGGTTTAAGTAGGACCTTCTGTGAAGCTTGACAGGTTTCTCTATGCTGTTGCCACTAATTCAATCTTAGATGGAATGTCTAAATGCTTGATTAGAAGTCTTTGTAACACTCAGGCTTCTGCTAAACATAAATGCATCCTAGAAAACTTGAAAGACCTTGCCAGTTTTTAGTTGTTTTTCATGTACTTAGAGAACAAAACAAAGCTACATTGTGATTTAAAATATATTGCAAAAATTGTTATGTCAGAGTTTAAAACAGAATATCTCCTCAGCTTAAAAAATTCTGATCAGTCAGCAGTCAGCAGTATTTTGCTTAGAAGTACCTCAGTTACGTGCCAGTTTGAAAGTGAATCCATCATACTCACAAAGCGTACAAGAAAGTGTGCCTGTGCTTGTAGGAACAATTTCTCTTGGCACAGAGAACGATACCTGACATTGCATTACTGGAGTCTACACCAGAGTATTGGGAAGACAGTTAGGTGATAACTGGGATTTGCTGGTACTGGCAGAGCTGCTCTCTGTTTTGTGAGTGATAGGGAACTAATGACCTTCTTAGGGAGGTGAAGGGTGAGAAGCCTTGTTCAGATAGGATTTCTATCCCATATGTCCTTGATCAATAACAAATCTAGCAAGGGCATAAACAATCCACTAAATACCAGCTGAAGCAATAAAAAACAGTAATTGAAACTATGGTGAAGCAACATTATAATTAATGTAAATGAGGCTGCCCAGACACGGCTTTTTGCCTGTATTGAGGACAAAGAGCTCAGTCCTTCTAAGCCTCCCAGCTTGTGAGCTTATGCATACACTAGCTTCAGTGATCAAAATAAGAATTAAATACATTTTTTAAAAAATGTATGAGTCCATTACAGGAATGAAGGAGTTAAAATGGATCTTTTGCTAACATTTAAAATAGAGAAGTAAATTAAAATTCCAAGATATAGCTGTTGTTATATTCTTGTGAAAAAAAAAGAGGAGATGATTTCCAGTAGGTTCCAATTATTATTGCTCTGTTATCGTTTCACTATTTGTACTTTAAAAAGAATTAATGTTCAAAAGTTACAAATAAGAAGAGTTAATAAATATTTCTGAGGTGTACAGCTTTTCTGAGCCAAGTCTTATGCAGTGAAAAAGATAAGCGAAGGTAAAAACCAAAATAGACGTGACATGTCAGAATGACTTCTTTTTCAGATCATAATGGTAGTAAATTCATTGTAAAATATGCTTAGCTTTGTGGCCTACTCCTATGTAAAATGCAAAAAATACTTTTTTAAAACCTCTTACGCATCTTCATAGGCCAGAAGTCAAACTTTTTTGGTGAAAAGGTATACTAAGTGTTACTAAGTGTTAGTTTCCATAGATTAAGTAAAAAGGGAATAGTCATAAAATACATTTAAAGAAATGCAAGAAGATATATCCTCTCCTAATCAAATTACACATTTATAGACTGGCATACTAGCCAGGCTGCAGAAACAAAGCACAGAACTTTTCATAAAACAGATGGTACACAGAGGGACTAAAGTACTGAGGAAAGAAGCTGTCCTTGATGAGCTAAATGGCCTTTATTTGATCCTGAAATTTTCTTCTGTGGGGAAAAAAAAAATAATTCAGTCTTAAAACATTTTTCTTCTCTTATCTATGAGACAAAGAATGTATTATACACAAAGGTTAACATTAAACAGAGTTATAATAAAATCCTGTTACTCACTTAAGAAATTTAAAACTTTCCTGCAATTTATCTCATTTTGTAGCACATTTTTATACAATCAAATTTACACATATACACACTTATGCTTATAAATACTGAAATAATGCTCTCTGAGGCAAATACTTTTCATATATTAAAGGATTAAAGGATTTTTTCCACTTAAATAAATATATGCAATATGAACTTTCCTTGCTTTCATAATTGAATGGCTTACAAATGCATGATACAAAATTACTCTGTTTCCAATAGACTCCATCAGTGAGAAGTAGGCGTTCACCATTGTATGTTAATCTGTATAAATAGTTCTCAGGATATAAATGTAAATGAACTCATGTACACGCAGAGGGTAACTGTAGTTCTAAGTGGTCCCTCACCTGAGAAAATAAAATTAATATCCATAAAGCAGCATACAATTTTTCAGAATAACCAAAGCTCTCTGAAGGAATTCTATGGTTGCAAATGATCATGTTCACTATCTAAATATATCACGTGAAATTTGGTTGCAGGTATATCCTTTAGGCCAGGAGCACAGACAAGATTTTTGAAAAGACCAAAGTCATTCCTGAAGAAGCAGGGGGGGAGGTGGGGAAGATAGGGATGGCAATGCAAATGCTTATGTGCCCCTATTGTCATGCAGTTGATGACTTATGAAACATGAAAGCAGTCAGTTACGTTACGCTGTTCCACAGACCCTATGCATTTCAACTTTTGCTTACAGTATGTTTGACAGTAAGAGAACTGAAACAAGTTTGACATGTGAGAATCACGTAATATATTAATCACCAGGTGTAAGAAATGATAGTATATTTAATGACACTGACCTTCCACTTCCAGAGCACATTCTTCTTCATACCACAGATTCATCTCATTATTTTTGTCTCTGCCCTTCAAGCACTTGGTTTCCAAGTATGTGATTTTTTTTTCTGACTTCGTTTCACTGCTTGTTAAGATTCCATTCAACTCACTTGGGTCTCATTGCAGAAAACCACCATTTTACAATGAAGTCAGTGGGAATTAAACTGGAGCTTAAAATTAAGCTCATTCTAGAATGTAGTGAGATTAGACACACACAAGCTCAGTTGCTTTCTCAAATGACAGCCACGAAGACTGTGATTTCTTTCAGTTCTTCCTGCTTCACTTCCACTTTTTTTCATGTAGGTAGATAGGTTGCACCTCCTAGATATTTGTCTAATAACACGGCTAATTGGCAGATAACATTTCTGTTTGAAAACAAGTTTGAACTTTCCAATTTTTTGATTTCACTCACAGAATTTTCTTGGAACAAAATCATATTGAATTGCCTGCCTTCAATTTGTTGTACATGCTTTTGTACACTAACTCAATACTGTAGTTTGACTTTGAAAAAATAGCATAAGTTTAGAAAAACATATTCTTCTGAACCTATTCATGTTCTTTCTAAAAATGGTCTATCTTTTTAAGCAATCCAAAATCAGCAGTTTCTTTTGGTTTGGGTTTTCTAGTAAATTAGAACATTAGTTTATAATCATGTGCATAATTCCTATTGCACATAATTCGATACATTTCTCCTCATTAAGAGTGTGTTTTAAAACAAAACTATAGTTTTATACAAACTTCAGAACAATAATTACTGATTTAGCTATTAAAATACCTACTGAGTAATATAAAATATATGTCTTTCTTTTATAACTGGTTCACTGAGCATATTGTCTTATATTTTAGAATGAAGTAAGAAATATTAAATACTCTGAATCTTAATTTTCAGAGTTTATCCTGAAAAGTTCCATCCGACAGGTAAATAGATAAATTCCCTATGTTTTGGGTTTTTTCTCATTAGTAGGGTTTTTCTTTGAGAAATATATCCATGCTCAGAAAGGGTAATAGATTTTATGTCTGTCTACTAAAATCTCTGGCACAGGTAATAATTTGTACTATAGTTTATACCAAAGTCTCTCAGAAGTTATAGAAAACTGATTCAATAGTTCTATTTCTTTTCTCTTTGTGTCTTTGCATTCTTTATCTCTGTAGTATACGTACTAAGTACTTACGAGTTTTCCATAGCAAGTATCCCTCCATACACAAATGTCTTACAACAGTAGCATCAATGAGTCTAACTAATGTCTGAAGTTGGATCTGAATCATTTAAAGCCAAATACAAAGTATGAAACCATACATAAATCAATAAAAATAATGTTCTCTTATGGACAGAAGTGGGAGTCAGAAAGAAGAGACTACAGATCCTGACACTTTTTCCAACTTCTAAATGTGATTCTGACTGAGCTACTTGATGTCTTAGTGCCCAAAGTCCTCATCAGAAAAATGGGAGTAATTTTATTCCTCCTACCAGCCTGTCTCTTTAGATTATCAGATCTCCAATACAAAGGTTGCTCATTATTATGTATGATGCATGAAAAGCAAGACCCTGATTCAGTTTTGGCTAAAAGACACTACTGTTATGCAAATTAAAATTTAAAACCTCACTGAAGATATTCTAAGAACAAAAAAAAAATCCGAGCATTATTAGATTCATGATTTTTCTGTGAAAAAAAAGTCTGGCTTTGGTTTTGCTGCATCAGACTTGAATTTCATTCCTCACATCTTCCAAATTTATAACCTTTTTTTTTAAAAAAAATATTCGGATCCGTTGAATTAGAAAGACTACTAAGCATTTTTAAGTGTATTTATTGCATCTCCTGCAGCAGCTATGTATTTACTTTACCGCTGTTCACTAAAGCAAATCAGTTTAGGAGAAAATATATAAAATAAGTGGAAGCTAAATGATGACAAAATGTTAGCTGCATTTTTAATTTGCTATTTCTACTCCCATCATCTGGCAATGAATATACAGACTCCCAAGCTGTATGATCCTACATAATGTATCATGTAGAGAAAGAGGACCATAATCCTGATGTTTATTAGCAGAAGAGATATTTCCTGTTAAAGATATAACATCCCTCTGTTTTACAGATGGACTTTAGTTGTGGATGTCTCTTATCTCTAGCATGGACAGTAAGGAATGGATGTGCCAGGGACAAGCTTGATTTCCTATATCCAGACCTATATCCACCATTTAACCCATTTATCATTCATAATTTTCATACACTTCTGCTTTGGCTACACTGTAGAAATAACTTTGTATTTTGTTGTTATTGTTTTTAATCAAGAATAATTGTGGTAGAGGGCAAACCTATGTATATCTGTACATTTTCCATATATATGTATATTTTTCTCACACAAAATTTGACTATACAGTGTAAAATAACTAGCTATGCACAGTAATGTCATTTGATCTATGTAAATATGATTCAACTTTGGAAATAGCCCCCTAAAATTTTAGCTCTTACCACTGCGTTTCTCATACACTCTCTTCCTCTCAAATTAATTTAATCAGCGTGAAAAAAAGAGATTAATCATCTTCATCATAACAACTGTCATAGAATCATAGAATCATAGAATCATAGAATCATAGGGTTGGAAGGGACCTCGAAAGATCATCTAGTCCAACCCCNGGTTTTTGAATGTCTCCAGTGAAGGAGATGTCATGCCTACAAATTCTTCCGAGCAAAATTAAAAGTGTAAGGGAATTTGATGCTGAGTTCAAGTTGGCTGTATTTTTCCCCTTGTGCAGGATAAATGAATAAAGTTGGTTTCATTATGTATTGCTCATTTAAGCCTATGTATGACTACTAAAATCACAAAAAGGGATCCTTATTTTTAGAGATTAATTGTCACTCCTATCATTTCAGGACAAGAGGTGATGGGCACAAATTTGAGCACAGGAAGTTCCACCTAAACATGAGGAGGAACTTCTTCACCTTAAGGGTGGCAGAGCCCTGGCACAGGCTGCCCAGGGAGGCGGTGGAGTCTCCGTCTCTGGAGACATTCAAACCCGCCTGGACGCGTTCCTGTGTAACCTGCTCTAAGGTGGCCCTGTTCTGGCAGGGGGTTGGACTAGATGATCTCCAGAGGTCCCTTCCAACCCTGTGATTCTGTGATTTCCAGTTTTTTATTTAATGGGTCCTGGCATTTCTGAAGTCCTTACCATACCTCATTCTGTGTAATTCTCACCTCACACCTTTACAGAGTTGTTGTTAAATGTTGCTGTATGTTGTACGTTACATCAATCTGTTCTATTTCTTAATTATTATCTGTACTTAGCTGTTAGAGGTAACAGTCATCTTTCTGTTATGCATTTGCCCAGTAGGACCTTATACACTACATTTTTAACTATTCTTTAACTTTTATACTGGGTCAACTAGACTCCAAGATTGTCTGTTGGTGTCTTTCCCATAAATTATATGGATTAAATCAAATTCTCAACAACACATACATGTGCAGACCAAACTAAAGGTGATGAAAAGACAATAAATGACAATAGATGACTGTACCATAGCTACACAGATTCTGGGAAGCAAAAGAAGTTAAATACTTAAAGACAATTTTTTTTTTGAGCTTTGAGACTTTTTATACTCTCATGGGATCAAATGAACTTTTTACCTGGATGTAACATCTTCATATGTGCTTCAGAAGAAGAAAATAAGTTATTATGAAACAGTTGTTGCAATGTATGAGTCATTCTGGACTTATAGAGTATTAAATGCATCAAATAGAGTTACTTTTGAAGATCTGGTGAATGAAATGTACTTTGAACAGTCAACAAAACTGATATGCACCTCAGATGAAAAATACAGTCTTGTAACTCTCTTAGGAAGGCTGCCCTGGTAATGATCTGAGTTACGGAGGAAACTAAGTCTGTATTGACAATGGCTGGATCTACTACCAATGTTTCTAGCAGTTACAAACCCAAGGTTAAATAATTGCAAAAAAATACATATTGCTGTCATTGTGACCATGCAATATTCCAGCATTTTGTTGCACTCTGCCTGTTCAGAAGTAAATAGTAACATGATATACAAAACAATAAAGGAACAAACCCATCGCTACAGTGGTCAAGCAGTTTTGGGGTGCAGACATCTTTACATCCAGTAAAACTTAAAAGTATATAAATATAGCTCAGAAACTAAAGAATGGCCTTCATGGATACTTCTACACAGATAACTGAATGAAGGCCAGCAATGCACCTTTAAAGTGAATCTCCCAGTAGTCCCTGCATACTGTGCTTAGCTTTGCACTGTGGAGCAGCATTCCAGGTTTCAATGTGCATTATGCCCATGGGACACAACTAGATATAATCCAAAATCATCAGTGTTTTCAATATGTACAGTCTGGATTTCATGTCTTCAGTCCCCAACTGTTTTAATCTTTAGACCCATTCCCATGTATGTACACTGCTTCCTAATGTACACATAGCCATTAACTCCATCTAGAAGTGTCTTATCTTCTAATAGCTTGTATCAATTGTCTAGAGTAACACAAGCATTTAATGAATGCAGAATTCATGAGTCAGAAAAAGTGTTTGTATTTCATGGCACCTATGATTTTCTTTTTCATGAATATGACATTATAAAACACTTCTGCTTAAGAGGAGTTGCAATTTATAGTATGATTATGGTGTTCATTAAAATGAACTGGGAAATCAGTTGTCCTTTTTGAATACTTTGTTTAAAGTATTTTTGAGGTTGCAGTGATCATCATTAAAATACCATTGACTGCCACACAGCCGGCACAGTTACTTCTTGGTTAAAACAAAACAGGAGCATTTCAGAGACACTGCAGAGACTGTTGACTCTTCAAATGGTGACCTGATTATTTTACCATTTTTATCATGTACCACAGTTTACAGCGCTTAGTGTAACAGAAGGGATTTGCTTACACATTGCTCCTAGCATAAAGTCACTTTAAATTAGATGGACTAGTAGAGAAATGCTCTTAAAACCTCCCAAAGCGATATATTGTTATCTCTTTTGCTCAGTAATGAGAGCTAAACCAGGAGAGAAGATTTATGAAGATATTGGGCATAACAGCTGAGGATGAATTTTTCTTATCATATATTCCATGCTATTTAGCTTGTTTGGTTTAACCAATAGAAAATTGAAATCAGCCTTTACCCACCAGGGAGAAAGAGCAGAGCAAGTCCTCCACACATACATATGAAGTGATACAGATGCTGAATGCAACCAAATAATTCAATAGATACAAGGTAGGATACTAATAATGGTGCAATACTATTTTTCTCCCCTTTAATTAGGTTCTCTCCTGAATGAGGAAAGGCCAAGTACGGCAAGAGAACTTATATCAGGGAAATGCAGTTACTATTCCAATTAATATTTAACTAATTTATACTAACATGAGCAAAATCTGTAATCCAAGTTTCCTTGTATAATACAAGTGAATATTTTAAACATTATATTACAGGTAAATCCACATATGAAACCTCTCCTTTCACTCCCCTTTTTCTCTATCACTTGCTTCCCCTCCCTCCCTATCTTCATTTGTACCTTCCAGTGAGTCTTTGATGTTTTTTTAAACAAAATACTGATATATAAAAATGAAATCCTGAATAGCATTTTTATTGAAAGACACTGAAATAAAAAGAAAAGAAAAATATAAAAATTTCTAAAGACAGGAAGAAACAGTTTTGAAAAGTAAGAGAAGTAACAAAATGAGACTGAGCAAATCTCTTCCCTTCCAGACTGCAAACAGAAAATCTCTGAGAATATCTGTTGGGAAAACAAGCAGACAACAAATTTTGACATCCACATCTAGCTTGCATGAAAAATCTTTTTATTTTGGGGGTTTTTTTTAAATTTAATCTTCACCTTTAACTCTCTCTTCAGGTGATTCTCCTTTTCCCTAATTTTCTGATTTCCAGTAATATCCTCTCTTTCTTTCTCAACTTCTCTGGAACTTAAACTAGTCTAAACTCATTGCAAAAGTTATTTTGGAGCTTTTTTTTTTCATAATAATCTGCTGGAAATAGTAAAATTATTACAATACATATAACACTTTGGACTTAATCTTTGAGGTTACTCAAGAAGTTGCTTTACCTTAGTCGCATGAGTAGTCACATTCATAAGGATCACGCCTTCTCAGCACTAGTCTTCTGTAGAATTACTTTCATTCATATGAAGATATAACTTTATATTCTAGACCTTTCTTTCAGAAATTGAGAGCCCTACTTCAACTATTCATCTCTAAATAAAACGGTATATTTATCCTCTCAAAAGTACTGACTCTTCCCTTAGCGTGCCTGACAATTATTTTATTTTTCTGTCACTAGAAGTATTGAGATTCCTTTTGCCTTAATTTATGAGGAAACAAACAGTCAATTAATTGTGCCATGTAAAATGGCATGTGCAATTTCTGAAATGATTATAACTAATAGCAGGATATTATTAAATATTATGTAAAACTAAAAGTCTAAGTTGAAAATAAACTGCTCTCTACTCAGCAAGTGAATTAAAATAAAATTCTGACACAGAAATCTAAATGTGTCAGGAGGAGCATTTGTTATGAGGGGAATTCAACCTTGTCAATAAGCTTGACAGATTTGTCCAGCGCTATCATTTTTTTATTGGTGGTCAAATACGCTGAGCGTTCCAGCCAAGCATTTGGTATGACAGACATGATAGATGATGAAGAGTTCTTTGGCAGAAAGTGGGCTGAGAAATATTGAAACTGATTGATTACTTGGATTTCAAAAGTTTTTTGAAGCTTTAGAAACTTGTTCAAGGTAAGGGTATCTAATTAGACCAGTCCTCACTAGCTTTTCAAAACAGCGTTTGTTTTAGTATCTATAAACTGACTCCCAATTTTGTGTTGCAATATTTTACTGTGTTTCTGTCAAAGCCCTTTAACAGGCCTAAGACTATTCAGATCCACTTGAGGTTCTTTTTTTTTATAGTAAAATGTATAGTTTCTTTTTTTTTTCTTTCCTTCCTTTTTGTCATGACATTTATTCAAGCCATTAATTAGGTGATGTAAAACATGAAGGAAAGGAGGAACGAGTACTTACATTGCTTGTTTCTGTTCTATTTTGCATGATAACCATGCATCTTTGGAAAAATGGTCCATGTTGTAAAATGACCCCGTAAGATTATTCTAAATCAGGATTTTATATCACAGCGCAGTGCAGTAAATTTATCATCGGTTCTACTTCTCTCAACTGCTTCTGAAGAAACAGCATCCAAATGGGGTTTTTCTTTGAAAAGTCCAGTTATTCTAGTGTCTAAGGGAACTGCAATATAGATTCACTAAGCAATCTGAAAGCCTATTAATATCCTTTCTGGTAGAAGCATACACTATCTTCAGACACTATCAACTGAGAACTGCACTGACAAAAAAAGTAATTTTATATAAGATCCTGAATCTTGTCTCAGTGATACACATCAGTAACTAATATGCATGCTTGTAAGAAATGCATATTCAGATCTTTTTTTGAAAAAAAACGCACAGCTGTCTACATAGTAAAATAATGTTCATGATATACGAACTGAAGCTTCTTTCTTATTTCTTAATAGAAATCAATAATCCAGCAGCAGTTTAGAGATCACTGTAAGCATCACACTGAAGCTGATTAGAAGTGAAATTGGTATAGTTAAAATGAACCCAAATAAGCTGCCTTGTACTGTGGTATTTTAGCAGAATAGGAAGAGAACTATTATTTTCCTCCTTGTGGGATAAACAGAATACATAATAAGCACTTGCAGCACTGCATGGAATCGATTTAACTGGGGAACAAATACATTTATAACCCACTTGTGGCTTTGGCTTCAGCTGAATTAAGAGGTGTTCTCATTACTTGTGGAATGTGCTTGCTACTCTATAAGTGTTTAGGCACCCTAATGTGTGTATACTAAGCTTTGAACTTCATTAAAGAAATTCTACTAATGCTGACTATAGGCCTACTAGTTAGAAATATGTGTATAAAATAAAATAACCAATGATTATTTAGCACAGTCAGTGTACACCAAGACAAAACCTCATCAGCAGCAAGAGTAGAGTATTACCTCCAAACAACCACATTAGATTTTAATATTAACACAAATTAACAAAAGAAACAACGCTACATCATATTACCACGGTGGCCTTTGATGAAGAACCTCACAATCTCATACCATTTAGCATGCACTAAGGCCTCACTATCAAAGCGTTTCAGGATGTGACTATTTTTAGCTGACAAGGTACACTGCCATCAGACACAAGCTTGCTCAGCCTGTGCTCCGAGGCAACCAAAGCTGTTAGGACTAATGCAAACCTGAATCATTCCCCCACTGAGATTTCAGGGGATTATAGCCTGTGTTTGGCATAGTACTACTATTATTACACCACATTTGACCAGGTGGTAACTTGTGTCCTTTTTTCTCAGAGCATCTGCAGACCAAGATAGTTTTTACCCGGCAAGTCTTACACAGGAGTGCATCAAGCTCAGGAATCACTCTGACTTCGCTTTTCTTAAAGTGTTTTAAAGACTTATGAATTCATCTTGCTATTTCCAAACAGCACATGAGTTCTGTTATAGGGCCTGATGATGCCTCCCAAACTTACCTATAGTACAGGGAGCTCTTGCTGATAGAGCTCACACCAGTGATGCTCATCCTTCATGTCAGGAAAGAACAGCACGTACACTGGGATTTCTTACAGCATCCTTTGACGGAGATTGTAAGCAGTTGATATCAAAGGTCATAAAGATGGAGGCAACGGAGACAAGCAGTAGACTTCAAGTGTGGTAAGTGCAAGCATACCCGTATCTGTATGTAGAACACAGTCACTACAGGCTTCCTCTGCAAAGAACAGGGAATATTATTTCTGCAAGGAGAAAAATGCTATTAGAGGATGACTCTGGTTTCGCTTGTGTTCAGTCACATGGGAGATCTGCTTTCCTTGACTGTAGACTAATTTAAGTATGCCCCTAATTGAGGCACTTAGCACTAAGTTGGGTAAGATGAGCAAAGGCCTAAGTATTTTCTTCAATAATGATTAATTTCCTCTTGTGCATAAAATTAGGCATGTAAAGGTCTTTATTTAAACAAATTCCTGAAAACTCTATTAAACTCTTATAAAAGACCACTGCATCACATATTTTACATGTGAGTAACAATAACAACAAAAAAATCCCCCAAAACAATAAAAAACTAAACAGCAACCAAAAATAAACCCCCAAACCAAGCCAACTAAACCAGAATAAGAGGTAATAAAATCCACAAGCTTGATTGAAAATGACAGCCTAAAAATTCAGGAAACCAAACTATTTAAAACTAACTTTGACTATCTGTTACATTTTTTTAAAAAGGCTACTGAGGAAGCCTCCTCATTTTTAATGCAGTATTGAAGAATCAAATGGAAGATTTGGGAAAAAAATCATGTTAAGTGGACTATTTCTGCTTAAATTGTGCTATTACTGAAATACATTGAAAGAAACAAATCATATTGCCACACTTCCTTAAGCTGTTCCAGATATACATGGTCATGTGGATATGGATCTATTTTATACACAGATGCATGTATACGATACTTATATATGAATATAAACATATCCTTTCAGCTGCAGTGGCCATACATGGAGTAATATCAGTTGAATCTGGATTAAATTCTGGTTTTAAACTTTAAACCTTTTGTTCATGTGCATTATCCTGCAGACTGTTTATTCTTAAATTTTATCAGAGGAATTTCTAGAAATGTTTTTTGTTCCGAGATCAAAATTAATGTATTATAATTTTCAAAATTGGCAAAAAAAACCCTATAAAAATAAAAAGAACCTTTAATCTCTCATTTAATAGTAGAAATTATATATCCTAATTAGAAATAATTTAGCATGTATTTAAAATTATCTTCATAAATTATAATAGTATGTATGTTGAAAAATGTCTACATAAGGAAAAGGAAGAACAAGATGTAAAAACCATTTGTATTCTGTGTTGTTTTGATTTCTATTGATTTGCACTCAGACAAGCAGGGCATAAATGAATAGTGTTGTGGAGTGTTTTAGGGGTTTATTGTTTGATTGTTTCATTTTCTCTAGTTTGGAAAACTTGTTTTTCCTGGACTGAATTTTCTGTGTGACCTTATGAAGCTAAAATCCAAACATTTTAATTTTTTTTTAATGGTTATGGCACTTTCTTAACAGGAGTGTCTCTAAATACCTAGATAATAATTCAATTATATTAAACTATGAAAGCTTTCCTCCTATTTTACCTCTGAAAATTCTGGATAGATTTTCACCTTTGAAATGTCTTTGTAACGCCATATATTTTTGTTACTCAGAGAGATGGAAATTCTATTTATATTGCTCTTCTTGTGTTCTCAAAGAAGAAATTCTGTGACTTGAATAAAATCTCATGGTCTTCAGATTACTTAAAACAATTTCCATAAAAGTCTTGGTTGTCACATTCCCATTTATGGAATGTGCAAAGAATATTTAAGCTAAGTCACTATCAAAACAACTAATAAACATTGACTGAGGGGAAAAATGTCCACTCTACCTTATTCCAAAAAGTTTAGATAAAAAGGAAGAGTGAACTGCATAAGGTTAGTGCAAGCACTATAAAAAACCTGCAGTGAAATATAAAATGACATTTTATTTTTTGTAGTTAAAATACATGTAAATAGAAGCCAAGAATAAATAGCTAAATAAAGAGCAACTCTGGATTTGTGTCACTTTCACTAAAGTTTAAAGGTTGACTAGTCAGCCTCACCTCTATGCCCAGCAAGATCATGGAAAAAATCCTCCTGGAAGCTATGTCAAGGCATGTGGATGACAGGGAAGTGATTACAGACAGCCAACATGGCTTCAAAAAGAGCATATCACACATGGCTGACCTAGTGTCCTTCTACCATGGAGTGACTGCATTGGTAGATAAGGAGAGAACAACTGATGTCATCTACCTTGACTTCTGTAAGGGCTTTGACATACTCTCACACAAAAACCTTGTCTCTAAATTGGAGAGATGTGGGTTTGATGATGGATCATCAATGGATGAGGAAATGGTTGCATGACTACATCCAAAGAGTTACAGTCCACGGCTTTATGTCAAAATGGAGATCAGTAACAAGTAGTGTCCTTCAGGAGTCTTTATCAGGACTGGTGCTTGTCAATATATTCATCAGTGGCATAATGGGGTTAAGTGCACCCTCAGCAATTTTGTGTGTGACACCAAGCTGAGTGATGCAGTTGATACACTAGAGGGAAAGGATGCCATTCAGGGGGACCCTGACAAACTGGAGGAATGGGCCAATGTAAACATCATGAAGTCCAACCAGAGCAAGTGCAAGGTACTGCACCTGAGTTGGAGAAATCCCCAGTATCAGTACAGACGAGGATGAATGAACTGAGAGCAGCCCTGTGGAGAAAACCTGGGGATGCTGGTAGATGAAAAATTAGACAGGAATGTGTACTTGGAGCTCAAAAAGCCAACTGTATCCTGGGCTGCATCAAAAACAAAGTGTAGACAGCAGGTCAAGGGAGGTGATTCACTCCCTCTTCTCCACTTTTGTGAGGCCCCACCTGCAGTACCGCATCCAGCTCTGGAGTCCCCACCACAAGAAAGACAGGGACCTGTTGAAGTGAGTCCAGAGGGCCATGAAGAGCACAGGTTGAGAGAGTCAGGATTGTTCAGCCTGGAGAAGAGAAGGCTCCAGGGAGACCTTATAGCAGCCCTCCAGTACCTAAAGAGGGCCTACAAGAAAGCTGGAGAGGGGCTTTTTACAAGGGTATGTAGAGCCCTTGGAGGTACCACAAGGCAATCCTTGTAGTGATAGGACAATGGAGTAATGGCTTTAAACTGAAAGAGGGTAGATTTAGATTAGATATTAGGAAGAAATTCTTTGCTAAGAGTGGTGAGGCACTGGAACAGTTTGACAGTTTGCCCAGAGCAGCTGTGGATGCCCATTCCATTGAAGTGTTCAAGGCCAGGTTGGATGGGGCTTTGAGCAACCTGGTGAAGTGGAAGGTGTCCCTGGGGGCAGGGCAGGTTGGAACTGGATGATCTTTAAGATTACTTCCAACCCAAACCATTCTATGATTGTATGATTCCATGATTGTTGCCTGGTACAAAAAAAAAAATCAAACAACCAAACAAAAAACCAACAAAGAATCCCCCAAACTTGTCATTATTATTGACTAAAACAAATAAACTGTATCTTTATTTTTCCCTAGACAGAAGATGCTTTGTCAACGGAACAGGAAAAGGGAGAGGGGCTGAATAATGGCACAATCCTCACATAAACTGCAATTTATCTATCTTAAGCTCCATCTCTGTAGTACATGAGAATCTAATAATTGCTAATATATTTTATCCATCTCTGAGAATTACATTCATTTCTAGAAGTATTTTGGAAGACAGTTCCATATATGCAAAATATCCAAAACTTAAACCTTTAAAATTCCTATTCAGCTAGCACTAAACACCTGAGATCACTATGTTTCACAAGGACCTACATTTTCTAATTTCCTGCTTCAGTTTGAAAAGAGATCAGTAATTCACCAAGTAATTGCTCTTGGGACAGAAAACAGACATTCTACCACCTAACCCATATCAGGGGTTTGAGATCTTAAGTACAAAACTAGTCCTTGAATTGCATTTAAAATAGAGCAATACCTAACTATGGTGATTTTTTTACCCCCTTAACACAAACTGACATATCGCCTCGATGAGAGTAATTTGAATAACAGACTCTGAACAGATCCTATGATTAGAATTTAGGGCTTAGTCTTCACAAGCAAACACCTTTATCCTTAGGCAAGTAGCATTTCGTTCTCTTTCTTTGTCTCTCTCTTTGCGATTAAACTTCTATTTACGTATACTGAGTCTTCAATAGAAGGGTGCTTTGAACCCAAATAACTTCACGCTCTCATGAGTAGAAAACTTATCTGGGTGTTAAGAATATTGGTGTTTATTTATTTGGGGGTATTACTGGTATCGACTGGGTATTATTGCAATAAATGAATGGGGGAAGATGTCAGAATCTGCTGCAGAAGATGCATAGGATTGGAAAACAGGTATTCTAGAAGCAGTCACTGGCTTTCATTTATTTTGGCTTTGATTCTAAAATCTACGCAGATAAGGACATGCTTGAGAGGTGTACTTTTCCGGGAAGAGAAGCAGTAGATATTGCTATCCAAAATTGAAACCCCCAGTTTAAAACTGTCACAAGGTTTAAAACATGCTGATGAAATTGCAACCCTGTGATAGTCTTGCTAGCCACCGAGATAGACTAGTTTAAAAGAAAAGCCAAAGCAAGAAATGAATAAGAGGTTGCCTGTCAGAAAATCCTAGACACCACCTTGAAAAATGAAAATGAATAAAATGTCTAGTTCAGCTCCCAATGATGGTGAAAGAAAATGTGTAGAGAAAACAATTATGTGACCCACTGTTATAACATAATGAAGAGAAGCTCTATCCCAGCCAAGCAGCTGAGAAGACTGAGAGAAAAGGAGAGAATGGTAAGGTATGTCAGTTGTAAAAATATTTCAATGAATCCAGCATGCAAATACACATGCAGACAAGAAGAAACATAGTATTTATTCACTTACCTGCATTTTGACTTTTAAATATGAAAACCAGCATTTAGAATCTCATCTCCATGGTGAAAATGCTTTCAAAAACAAGCAAATATCAGAAGTAATAGTGAGAAACTAGGTTTCATGAATAACTCATGCTGCTTGAATTTACAGTTTTCATCTCAAAATGGCTTATTTTGATAACTAACCTGTCTTTTGTTGCTTAAATAATGTAGAAATATTTATTGTTTATGATGAATCTTTCAAACTACTTAACCCTTTGAATTTCAATGTTGCCCCATCATTTCTTTGAAATAAAATTACTTTTATTGATAGAATATTTCAGGTCACTGTATAACTGAAATCCATACAGCTATGCTTACAAAGCCACATTAACATATGTTCTCTCCATGTACCAAAGCACTCACAGATTTACTCATTTAAAAGTGATTTTTGAATAAAGACCTTTTTCCAGTGTTTTCCAGACATTTCAAAAGCAATTAATATTAATAAAGACAAATGATGAACAAGCTGAAAGGGGTTTGTCACTCTTAATGGTGATATGAAATGTCAAAATGTTTTTTTCAGGGATACTAAATTATATGCTTGCATTCTTTTGTTTTAAGGACTTTTTTAAAGAATACCAGAAAGACATTATATCTACAATGTTTATTTTTAAGCCACTGTATTATGTGGTAAGGTTAAGATCAATAGGCTTAAGATCAGTAAGCTGTCAGGTTATTGCAAAGGCATGCAGTTTTCTTTCATATTCAGGAAATAGTTTAAATTAGAATTAGATACCAAACACTCAAAACGTTTGACCGCATCTTTAGATGTAAGGAATAATCCTACATGATACATTAGAAGTTATTTAAATTTGTATAGTATTGCTACTGTCTTTCACATTATGGGGCAGAAAGAGACCAAGGATGAAAAAAAAAGTTACAATATTTTTGAGGAAAACCACTCATGGCACAGAAGATGGGAAAAACAAACAGAGTAAAAATGTCCATTTTCAATCACAGAAATGCCTTTGACATGGTCAA
Organism: Rhinoptilus africanus; assembly: GCA_013400135.1. NCBI lineage: Eukaryota > Metazoa > Chordata > Aves > Charadriiformes > Glareolidae > Rhinoptilus > Rhinoptilus africanus. The sequence continues at coordinate 150,221 of VXBO01010242.1, forward strand.
TGAATAATTACTTGCAGTATTCCTGTTTTGATATCTGTCTCAGTTAATTAACTACAACATTAATTCATAGAAATTTAACACACAAGTATCTTCATTTGAATAAGTAAGCTTCTGTGGCTTAATTTCAAACTTGTCTGAATGTTATGGGCTAAGTTTGTATACAAAAATGACGTAAGAAAGAAGGAGAGAGCAAACAATGAAAAGATCACAGGGAAAAATAAATATTGAGTCAGCAGAATCAGAAGTAAAAATATAGCTATTGCATGAGCAAATATGAGTGTCTGTGCAATGTCAATTAGATACAATATATCGTACTTTTCAGATGACCACAGAGGAAATACTCTCTTAGATTCTGGTAACTTACATATTTCTGAAATAAACAGACCCTGTTTCAGACCCTTGAATACCTTCTCTGAATTCGACTTTGAGACCAAACTGAAAAATGCTGCAGGTTAGCTGAAGGCAATGATTATAGGCTAGTTACGACTTTAAAAAAAAAAAAAAAGTTTTATGAGATCAGTATTTTGTTTCATCTGTTTTGAATAGTCAGGCAGGCAGGAATCATGTAGAAACTGTGCAGAAGCATATATAGGGAAAAAAAAAAATCTCTAAGAATTCCAAGAATTCTAAGAGTCATATCCTGGAAGAAGGAGAAATTGGCTCGCTAAGACGTGAATTGTTAGACAAGATGTGGTTTTGTTCCTGAATTTGCTACGCAGGCTTGTGTTCTTCAGACAAGCCATCTGTGACTGCTTTCAAAATACTGTGTTCAGAATGGAAATGTTTGGTACCTTCTTATTCACTCTTCCTTTCTTCTTTATATTCACAAAACTAGGGAAAGAACTCTCTCAGGTTTTTTCACATTCCCCTGTTACCCATATTCATTAAAGCTATCCAATTTTTGACAACTAGATAATTTTTATTTTATATTCACCCTTCTCAAAAACAACCTTCATCATTCACCAGGTCCTTCTCAGTCTTTAAAAGTCTTTTCCGATTTCTATCAGCACAATAATGCTGATAACTCTGCCTGTAAGAGCACTAGCTGAAGTCACTGGGGGTACAAAAGATATTATAAAGAGAAACGTATAGTCAGAGCTCTTCCCTAAATGGAAAGAGCAGAAGCCTTTGTTATCTTCCCATCATAATGACCTGCACAAGACAGAATCATTTCCCCATCGTTTGAGTACTTACTATTGGTAAGCAGTATTTCAGAATTAAGGAGAATCTTAGAGATAGGATGATATGCATAAAATTACAGTATTCGTATTGCCTAATACTGCTAAGTACAGCATGATCGTTAGCTGCAGGTTGCTTAAAAAAACCCTCAACTTCTTTGTCCCAGATATCAGTTTTCACAGCTGCAAGGTAAGTAACATTTCCAGTATCAGAGACATAAAATGTAAACAAGAAACTAAATAAATTTTCAAGGGCAAGACTGGAGAATGATTGATGGAAGAAACATAGCTTAAATTCTAAGTTATTTGAGTAATACTACTTTAAATAATTTCTTTAAAGTGAAGCTTCAGTCATTTTCTTTAAAAGTATGTCAGTATTCAGGAAAATACACTGCGTAGCCACAAGACTGCAAACTAGTGTCTTATGCTAGTAAATGAATTTGCCCATAACTACCCTGTAGAGACTGCGTGGGTGTTAGATCAATAGTTCATATATTGTGTTCACCACTAACCTTCAACAGTTCTTGAACTAAACTCTAAGTGAACCGTCCTTGAACTTCCTTGATAAAATGCCATGTAAGAGCTCATTTTTTTCTGCATTAATATCATATATAGAAGCTATTCTAATTGTGTATAAATTGAAAGCTGAAGAGTATGGTAAATGGTCTTCAGATTTTAGAGTAGACAGCAGCTCTATAGTGTGCCAGCATGTACAGCTAAATAAATGAGCTTGACGTAATTGTGTATGCTTAAATGTAAGCTACATAGGACATGCAATTAATGAAGTACATAATGCAAAGCATTATCAGTACACTAAATGATCTGTTTATCATTTACATCAAATCATCTTTTCCATTTAAATGCTGGCATCCCATAATAAGTATAAGCCCCTTGTCTCAAAATGAAAATACCAATTTACCGGCTTGCCATGATAATGTTAATGATAGTAATACTCTGGAAAGGAAAACCACAATGAAAATACATATTATCCAAAGTGTGTTTCCCCTCCTCCCTTTTTGAATAAAGCCTTGTAGTTAGATCATATGGAAAAATTAACTGATAAAATAATTTACTTTCTCTTCCTAAGATTCTTTACAAGTTAATTTATGTGTTGATTATATAGCTGGAAAAATTCTCCCAATTTGATTAAGTAAAGCAGAAAGTGTCTAAGAGTAAATTGGTATCTGAAATTGTATGAATGTAGTTCATCTAAATGTATTAATAAACTACACTGATGAGGTCTGTTTAGTACAAAAAGAAACCTTTTTGACCTTTTGATTTAGTGCAGTGTAGAACACATTATATCTGGGTCTTTTTACAGTATTCTCATTATGTTCAGCAAAATCAACCACTTTTATAACACTTGGTCAAAGTGAAAAAAATAATGGAACTATAAAGACTTAAATTAGTTGAAGTGGTAATGTAAAGTGCTTGTGAAGCTTTGTTTTGAACTGTTGTTTTTGTGTCATTAGACGTAACTGGCAAGAAGGAACATTTGTAGTCTGACATTTTCCTTGAAAATATTAGTCAATGTTTTGTCTATTAATTTTTTTCATGAGTTCTGCAGTATGTGAGAGACTATGGTGTTTTTTTCCACTTTCTGTGAAATTAGGAAGTGACTTGCATTATGCTAGTTCATATTAATAAATGTTATATACACCCTGAATTCGTTCATTTGAGGCAATAATGCTGTAGATTAGAAGAATTTTCTGAAAACTGTGAATACACTGGGAAAAGAAACAATAAAAACCAAAATAAGGTATTAGATTTTAAAACATTTAAAACATCAGTTCTACTGATCATCTGAATACCACTCAGGCACAAATATAAGGAGAAATAGTTTTGAGTATGACCGGTAAAACCAGTTTTGTGGGATGGCATTTTTTAGAGAAACACATTTCTCATCTCTATAATGTGGAATATAAGACACACTCAGAAAGACTGAAGTATCATAAGATCTTCATAGCTGTAACATCAGATTTTAACTACATGACATGAGAACATCACAGGAAAAGGAATACCAAGCAACATGGCACGACCGATGAGATTTGCAGTATTATCACTATATATGTTGCCTATTTCTGAGTCCTAATTTTTTTTAGGAGTATGTGACTTATTTTCTTTCCTAGGATGAACAATGTATCTGCTCATCTCAATGGTTACTGCAACTTCATGATCTCACTGCTTATCTTTTTCACTTCTGTTTCTTTTTCCTAACTGTAGCTTGCGGTCAACAAACTAAGAAAAACATGTCTTATGTGTCAGTCAGGCAATATTACCAACTTTCCAAAAGCCAGTGTTGTTTTCTTTTGTATCTGATAGATGAGGCTTCTTTTCTTACCTTCCAATTTTGAAATGCTACATGGAACAGCTCCACTTCTACCATACCATAGAATTTATTTCCTCTGAAGGACTCCTTTGATGTGATTCTATCAGCCAGCTCTCATCTTCAATTCAGCATCTGGGTTTGTAATTAAATGAACCAAACTTTCATAAGAAAAACTTGTCCTTAGAAATCATAAAAAAGTAATTATTCTACTTTTGGCAAATAAATTATTCCCCATCCTTTGCTATTCTCTTACTATAGCTGTAGAATCATTTAAATGTCTTAAATGAATACCAAAGCATTCATTCCGTTTCTTCTAATAACCTATATAAATATAGGAAAAGGAAATTTAAATAACACCTCATTTATCTAAATCATACCAAAACTGCAGAAAAGGATTTCACTGCAAATATAGTTGAGTAGTTTTACAGACAGAGCTACACAAAGCTGACAGTTTAACATTATTATACAGGATATTTCTGTCTGTATGTTTGTTCGTATTTATTTTCATTGGTTTTGTTTGCTGTCTTTATTTTAAGGATCTGCCTGTCATCTCTTTATTGAAGGCTCAAAACTGATTTGAAGAAAATTCCTTCCTTAACAATGGGAGTTTTGCCTTGCTTTGGAGTTCAGAAGGTCCGTCTGTCCATCATTTTGCTACATAAAAATTAAATCAATGGGACACAGGTTATTTCTGTGTACAAAATATGCCAGTAGATTGGAAATGGATTATATT
>VXBO01010243.1:0-17267 GCA_013400135.1 Rhinoptilus africanus
AAGAAAAGAAAAGAAAAGAAGTCGTCTCAGGGGTTTAAGTCTGACCTGCAAGCAATACTGCTCAGTTTGAAAAAGCTCCTGCTTCAAAATATTAGCTCTGAATTAATGCTCTTCAACTCCAGCTCCTGTAACAACAAAGAAAACCTCATTCCCAGGCACTGTTTTAGGAATCCAATTTTGTTTAATAAATTTGCCTGCTTAGAGTAAAATAAAAATAAAACATCACTACTTTGTCCTCCCCAGCTATAAAAGCAACCAGACAGCTCCACTCTGACAAATTCAAATTAGGGGAAGGTTTCTCCCACTTGGGAGGCTGCAGCCCTGGCCTGTAGTCAAAGATAAATTTTTCAGTAAACCTGCACCTAGAGTGATTAAGGGAAGCCTCCCAATTTACTCTGTCACAGCTGAGCTGATAACATAGCACAGTTGCCTTTTTGTTGATGCCCAGAGATGTCATGCAGGGGAGCAGGAGCAATGGGGTAGGAAAGGGAAGAGGTCAGTAATGTAAGGATCTTTCCAGCTGGGGAGAGTGAAACCAGGTTCACCCACCAGGCTGCACGTAAAGGGACTGATGCTGGCCTGACGCAGGCTTTGACTCTTTTTGTCCACGTCTCATAAATAATGATTTTGGAAGATTCCCAAAAAACATGATGAAATTTAATATACTGCAACAGCTAGAAGCAAGAGGCAAACATATCCTTAACTCCACCATAATCTTCAAGTGCCAGGAATTCACCACTCTGTCTTTTCAATCCCTTGCCTTCCTCCTGCTGCTTTCTCATTTTTTGGCTAATATTTCTCCATTTGAGATGTTATTTTGAACAAAATGATGGTCTCAGAAGCATCTGAGTTATTTCAGGGACTTTTTATTTTTAAAAGATTAATTACTACGGAAACAACTTGCTATGGAACATGATGATGCAAGCCAACTTTTTAAGGAAAGGATCACTCGCTTTAGCTTTAGATTAGAATCGTTGGGTGAAAAAATGTACATATAAATGTGATAGTTTAAACAGGAGCTCTGGGATATAGGGCATTGCTGGGAGGTGAGACTTTCTCATCTGAAGTGTGAGGTTTTCTCAATTATCTTTTTTAGGGATCCAAGAGATTTATGCAGCAGGCAAATGCATCTGGCATACAAAGAGACAAAGGATCATAGAATAACTGCGTTTCACAGAAACACAGAACTGCAGATGGCAAGGGTTGGAAGGGCCCTCTGGAGATCATCCCGTCCCACCCCCTGCCAGAGCAGGGTCACCCAGAGCAGGTGGAACAGGAACGCGTCCAGGCGGGTTTGAATGTCTCCAGAGACGGAGACTCCACCACCTCCCTGGGCAGCCTGTGCCAGGGCTCTGCCACCTTCAAAGTAAAGAAGTTTTTCCTTATGTTGAGATGGAATTTCTTGTGTTACCATTTGTGCCCATTGCTTCTTGTTAGGATCATGGGAAAGACATGTGGACACGACCTTGTGGTGGAAAGGGTGAGATTGCAGTTGAAGGCTGAATCCCTGCTCCATAAAGGAGAGTGGATTCCTTGCCCTGTGTTGTTACTGGGGCAGTCTGGATGACCATAACACTTTTCCATACCCTAACCTTTCTTTTCTTAATTTTTTTTTTAATTTGTGAATGACTGTGACAGCCTCTGAGGATCAAATTTGTGAACTCCAGAGACAAAAGCAATATTTTCCAGAGTGTAAGCTAAAAAAAAGCAGCTTTCTGAGCCGGCAGGATTAACAAGCTCTCTGAAACATCATGGAGAGTGGTCTATCTGAGATGAGTATTTCTTCTCTCATTGTCAGGCAGAGAAGTCAACTTGTAATGGCCATGACTTAAATTAGACTGCGTACTGTAGCAGAGAAGGAGCTTGATTTTAACAGGTCGTTGCAGAGAGGTAGTTCAGCAAAATGGTTTTCACGTTCTCGGCAGAGATGGATGCCTGAGTGGCTACTCATGTGGGGCTAGCAGTGAGTTTGTGCTCAACTCCCAGTTCTCTGGGAAGTGGGCAAATTTAACCAATGTGGATTTTTTTTCTTTGAATGTCATAAATGGAGAACAACTGTTGTTTTCAAATCCTTACACAAGCAAGACTGAAAATTGTCTTATGATGGGTGATTTTGTGGGCCATTGATTAGACAATAATTTGGAAAGTTTGGGTTCATATATCTGTATCTGAAAGCAAATAAATACCTCGACAATTCCTTCTTATGTTCTTCTCAAAAGTACGATAGGACAATGAAATGTTCATACTTGTACTTTATTGCTAGTAAGTCAGTCTTACTCTGCGTACTAGCAGGAACGCTTTTGCATTCTCTTTTCAACAAAGGTCCAAATCAAAGTTTTGGGGGGTGGTTTCTTGTTTTGTACAGGCCTTATGATAAAAATACACGGTAGCGCATTTTGAAGAAAAGAAACACTAATGTCTGATGGCATTTCTTTGACAACTTGTCATGTCTCAATCTAAATTAAAACCACATCTGACACACCAAAAACCTTGTCTTCATCTGTCTTGTTTGGATAGTGCCAGTCCATGATATGACCTGAAATCCATTCCTTGAGGTGATTTAGACAGACTCATTGAAGCAATATACACTGGCTTCATATATTGGCTGCTGGTCAATGAAAACACTGTCTAATGTGACACTGGAGACTCTATCCCTGCCTGAAAGTAGTAAATGGATTTGATTTGGGGAAGGGAGGGAAGGAAGCAGAAAGTATCTCAAAGGGAGAGTTTGGTAATATGGTGCTACCTCACATGAGTAGCCCCTGTGGATCACCGCTTTTTCTCACATGGATGAGCACAGATAAGGATTGCTCAAAGTTAGAGAGCACCTGACTTGGAAGAAATGAATCTTGTTTTTCCTTCCTGGGTTTTCTACTATGTCACCTAGGGAAAAGGCCTTACAACGATTGTGCACAATTTTTTCCAGGTGGAAAAAGTGGGAAATCCCTACTTCACTGGATGCACTCCAATAGCTGTGCCCAGCAAGAACCTGAACCCTTGAAAAATTGTTCAGGTTACTTTCAGATAAAAACTACAGTATTGTACGGAACTTCAGAGTGCTAGGGAAAATAGTAAATAGCAAAAGAAAATCCCTAGATCTTTATTTTCAACCCTCTATCTTGTCTTGAGGACTGTGACATTTACTACAAGTTAACTCAAACCAGTTTATAGCTCCTTGAATAACTACTGTGGTTTAAAGAAACAAGAATTACGTTTATAGCAGTAAATTAAACATGCCTAGACTAATTCTCCACCACTGAGGCCAGCTGACATGGAATGCCCCACATCCATACTCTTGAACTCCCTTAACTTCTTGAGCAAGAGACTGTGTTTGAAGTGTCTACTGATGTGGGTCCTTGGCTTTTCCTAATTTGGGAATTCTTTGGGTGGGGGCTAGGGCCAAATAATCTCCCATTTGCATAGGTATAGATTATCAAGTTTCAGTGTTTGGGAATATTTCCTGGAGCTGTTCAGTTTACTAAGATAGATCATAAGCATCCCCTTCTCCAAGTGTTTTGCCAAGAAGAGTACAATTAAGCAGTCACAAGAAAGAAAAGGAGACTGAGCCTTCAAATAAAGCCTGCATCTCTGTGATCCCAATTGTCACCCTTGTCCTTTCCCCTGAGTTTCTCTTGCCTTGACTTTACCAAGTACCATCTCACCAAGGCTGTTAACGGCCCACTTTCATGCTTGGCCCCACTAGAATAATAGTGGAGAATTCACAGGTAATGTATCTTCATGCCATGAAGACACAATAGATTGCCAAATCCACTTTCATTGTATTAACACCCTTGGAAGACATTAACATTTCACTCTGTTTTCAGTTTATTGACAGGTGTCTTTAATTAAAGCTTCATCAGAAAGTTATCTACACCTGATCTGAAGACACTGAATGTTGGAAACTCCATCCTTTGCCCTGGCAATGTGTTCCAGTTCCACATTGCCCTCACAGTTTAAAATGTGTGTCTAATGCTTCATTCCAATTTCTCTGCTTCCAGCTTTCAGCCACTGGATTTTGTTATGCCTTTACCTGCCTGATTAAATAGCCTGTTAGTTCAGGGTAGTTTCTCCTTGAAAAAGAAGTGCTGCTATGTCTTCATTTTCTTTTTGATAAGCCTGGGTTCTTCAGGTCTCTGATGATAAGATGTTTTCTCCCACCTACCAGGGAGCAATTTTCCAATGTATTTTTTCTACTATTAAGGACATGAGAACAACTGTATTGTAGACTACTTTTCCTCTTCCTTACTATTCCCCTACGGTGGTAGGCAGTAACCAGTAAGCATAGTATTTTTTCCAGACCTGAAACTCCCTCAGAAATATCACTGACCTGCTGTTGCCTCATGATATTCCCTCACACTGGATATCTAGTCCACTCTAGTCTATATTAGCAAACTAAGCATGGCAGGGCATGGGTCTTGAATTCTGTTATCCAAGCTGTTAAATTGTCAAAGGGTTCTGTGCAATGTTTTTGGCTTCCAGCACAACTCCTTAGTAGTCTTCAGAAGCTAGCACAACATTTCACAATAAGCACTTTGGATGCAACCAACCATTTAACCACAGCCCAGTGCTCCAATCTATCTACAGGCCTTGCAGAGGGATCTAGATAGATTGGAGCACTCGGCTATGATTAATGGGATGAAATTTAACAAGTTGAAATGCCGGATGCCTGGCAGCCAAGAGGGCAAACCTCTTCCTGGGGTGCATCAACACAACACAAGCACCCAGTCAAAAGAGGAGATAATCCCACTATATTCAGTGTTGGTGTGATCTCACCTTGAGTACTTGTGCAGTTCTGGGCCCCACAATTTAAGAAGGATGTGAAGGTTCTTGAAAGTGACCAGAGGAGGGTAACAAAGCTGGTGAAAGGGCTGGAGGGCATGTCTTGTGAGAATCACATAAGGACTTTGGGCTTGTCTCGTCTGGAGAAAAGGAGACTGAGGGGGGACCTCATAGCTCCCTGCAGCTTCCTGAGGAGGGGATGCGGAGGGAGATGATGAGCTCTTCTCCCTGGGATCCAGTGATAGGAGGCATAGGAATGGTTTACAGCTGCACCAGGGGAGATTTAGACTGGACATTGGGAAGTATTTCTTTACCAAGAGGGTGGTCAAACACTGGAATAAGCTTCGTGGAGAGGTGGTCGATACCCCAAACCTGTCAGTGTTTAAAAAGCATTTGGACAATGCCCTTAACAACATGCTTGAAGTTTTGGTCAGCTCTGAATTGGTCAGACAGTTGGACTAGGTGGTTGTAGGTCCCTTCCAACTGAAATAGTCTGGTGTGGTCTGGTCTATTCTATTCTGTTCTGTTCTATTCTGGTTTGGAGACTGAGAAGGTTTCACAGTCTGGAGGTGGCTAGGCTATGCCAGGTGGCCTTCAGATTGTAGAAAAGGACCTGGCACTTATACAATTACAGATATAGGCTAAAAGCTCAGCCTCCTTTTCAGAAATTCCTGTGATATCTATTCCAGATTGAAGTTCAGCAGCTATGCATATTGCAAGCAAAAAATAAGTTTATTTAACCAAAAGTAGTAGGGAGACTAGGTTAAAAACAGAGCTCTAGAGATTTAGGAACCCCCCAAATAAAGCTAATTACCAGGGACTTGTCACAACTAACTTCTGTAGCTGAAAAACACTGTCTTGAAATTAATTGCAAGAACTGAACCAAGCTGCACATTACATGATCTTTATACAGAACAGTCAGACACCAGTTCCACCTGTTCATCACACCAAACTCCTGTGAGGAGATGGAGTGGAATGGGGATTACCACGGCCAACTGCACTTCTTTCACATGGAAGACAAGCTTCTTTGGGGGGTTTGCACATGTAAGAGCATGTGTGCACATGTAATGCACATGTAAAACATTACATGTTTGCACATGTAATGCTGTGTGGGTAAGGGACTTTAATTCTCACATTTCCACCCTCTGTTCTCCACACCTCTCCAGCACCTGTTTTCATAGCACTCTCAATCAGAGGAATAGAGTAGGGTAAAGGTTGCCATGGTTAAGTCAAACTTTCTGATACTGTGCTTTTGCCAGAGATTATTTCAAGTGTTAATACACTTCATTGTGAATGAGTCCCCTAAGTTCCTGCATTGCTTTCTATCATGATTTGGATCACAACAGAATTACCAAGACAGCTTTGCACTCCTTTCCTGCCATGCATTTTCTGCAGGCACAGAAACTCTTGGCACTGATTTGTCTTGTCGACTTCAATGGCTGAGCCTTTCCTCCCAGAAGCAATCCAGATTTCCATCTATGAATTACTTCCATAAGGTCAGGACATATTATTTTATACAAAGGCTTTCCTGCAATCCTCCCTGGAGCTCCTAGCTGTCGTCCTCCATAAACCCCTTGTCTGGGGGTAGCAGAAAAAATTTGGCAGAATCGGATGGGGCTGCTTGAAGCATGTGACATTTCCCAAAGGGGGCTGAGTCTCCAGGTGCAGCATCTCCTCCTCGGAACAGGGAGAGGATATTTAGCAGGAATTCAGAATGGAACTTTGCACCCAGGGGATCATTTAAGGGAAAAGGCACTCTGTTAGCCAGCCCCTGACTTGCAGCATATCCCAAGATGGCAGCCACCTTCTAAACACATGGAGAAAGTATGACACGTGATATTTCATGCACTGAGATAGATTGAATCCCCTCTTATACTTACAGTAGTCATTAAGTCTGATTTTACTTTTAAAATCACATTCAATCTCATGGAAGCATCAGTTGGTTTGAAATGGGGTTACGTGCCCTGAGAGAGTAGGGTTAATTTTTTGAGAACTTCCATATTCAGTGAAGCAAAAAAGACCATACCTTCTTTTTTGCCTACTCATTGTGCTGTATTAACCTGAACAATACAGCAACTCAGGCTCAAATTATTATAAATATTATTACATCTATAAATCTTTGGAACTTGAGACATACTTAAATTGTTTGGCTAGTAGCTTTGAATAAATGAACAACTTTTTTTTTTTGTTTCATTTACATGAAGAAGGAGAGTTAGAAGATTCAACATAATAGTAACAGGCTGACCAAAGACAGAGACCACTGTATATTGGCTTTGAAATAAATAACTTTTTTTAATATTTTGTGTACTCAATAGGTATGCAAGTGTATATCTGAAATACAAATGGATAAAATTGCTACAAACTCTGTATTTATTTGAAGACAGTTTACTGAAACAAACTACTTCATTATCACCTTTATTTAGCCAATCACAAACGTAGATTTCTGTCTTGTGTACAAAAGCTACAAGTTCTGTAAGCAATACAACTGTAAACAGTACTAAAAGTAAGCATGGTTGATTAACTGCAGGGTGGCAAATTTAATTTGAGCCGTTTTGACAGGTTTTGTTGCTTGGGTTGAATTTGAAGTAACGTCTTGACATATCAGTGGGTCTTGTCCTTTTCCAGGTTGAGTAGTTCCTTAAGGTGTTGAGTCATATAACTTGATGATGGGGTGTCAAACACCACTGAAGAAAGAAAATAACAGATACCATGACGATCAACACATGCTAAAATATGTTTTACTGTTTCTAATTAAAAAGAGTAGATTTTCAGATATTTCAGTTCAATATATAGCAACAGCTTCGAAATGTTCCTGCTGTGCAAAACAAAAAGTACATACTGTTTTAAATGGACAGGAAAAAACAGATTAAGGCACTTCCATTTAAATTAAACAATAGTTTCTGGGTTTAGGATAAATAGTTTAATGTGTTTCTGTGAGGCTAAGAACAGTCTTAAATGAATTTCAAGCCAAAATATCAACACCAGAAACATCTAGCAGAATAAAGCCCAGTAAAAAGCATCCAGTAGGAAGTATGTGATGTGAAGTGGCTTAGTGGTATTTGCATGCAAGGAGATGGCAGCCGTATAAGTGAGAGATAACAGAATAGTTGAGACGGAGAGTAAAATTTATCATAACATGTCTAGTGATGATTAAAAGCCTGTGCTTATTAGATGCATAAAATGTATTACTAAATCATTTTTGGAACATATAATTTTCCAATTATTTATGCATCACAGTAATTAATGATAGGAGGGACAGAGTCAATGATTCACTGTGTAATACATATGGTAGTTACCTGGGGAGGAAAAAATTACAGTGCTACCAATTATTTGCTTTAATGTTTTTGTAATTATGCCCTACACCCAAGTTGAAAATTTCTTTAATTCTTTTTTAAACCCTTCATTCCTAACAATGAGACTGCTTTCTTTTTAGCCCTTCAATTAAGTCTAATTTTTAAGCTGCCATCCAAGAAATATACAATTCCATAAATGCCTCGTTTGCTTTTATATTTTGCTGGCAACGGTCTGCAAGTATGAAATCTTGCCCTTCAAGCATCTTATTGACGAACTAATTTAGCCAGTCTGAAGGATGATCTTCTGTTTAATACATGTGGCTGGGATTTGCATGATCTCAGTTTCTTTTCTACTTTGGCCTTAACTTCTTAACTGCAGGAAAATGAGCCGAAGCCCCGGAGCTGTTTGTCACCAGGTAGGTCTTTACTCCTGTGGGTGGGAAGGGAGAAATAATTCTGCATTCAGCAGAGTCACATTTGCACTGCACATTTCTCATTTTCCCTGTTTTGGGATGGTGAGAAAGAAGTGCCAAGCAGAAAAAGAATGCCTGCAATGTACGACTGGTTGAGTTGAACTCATTCTTATTTAATGGTACATGCCTACAGTGTAAGTGTTTGTATTTGAGCTAGCCACCTTGGGCTCCTTTCATAGACAACGGAAAGAAATGAACACCCTGGGGTCAATTTGTCTGATATATCTAGGAGATTTTGTTTAAAATGCCATAAATTATGTCCCAAAAATGTCTCTTTTTCTCTGAGGACTACAAAGAACATTGTGAGCAACTAGCTGAGATAAACTTAGTAGCTATCTGAAACTACATGAGTTAAATCCTTCCATCTATGTCTATACTATCCTTTAAAAATTCTGGCACTGAAATGCAATTGCAGATGCTCTTAAATTTTTGAGTGGCATGGCATGTTTTGTTTGTTTTTTGTTTTTTCTCATACAATAAAAACAATTTATGAAACATCTTTCAGGCACTGTTCATGAGCTAGCATGGTCTAGGGACTAGTCCCAGTAAACAGTTTGGATGCATCCACCCGTTTTTGGAAAAGAAAAAAAAAATGGTATAGATCAAAACTCTTCTGTACCAGTTTGCTCCAAGAGTGGAGAAAAGTCCTGGTTTGTTTCAAGATTTGGGTGGACACTTTGAACTTAGCTACCACCAGACAACCACAAGTAATTTGGGTAGAAAGCACGAGTCATGCAGCTTCACATACTTAATCCTGTTTTTACCATTCTTCATTGTGACTTCATTGTGAGCCCCCCACCAGGCTACACACTGTTACACACAGCGTATCCACGGGGATGTTTCCTCTTTCTATTCCCACTCAAAACAGATGTCACAGCAACTCTTCCAAAAGATTAGGCTACATTTCCAATATAAAAGCATTGAGGGATTTTAGTGTCGTGGTTTCCAGGGAGTATGCTGAAATTTAGTGACCTGATATGAACTTTTCCCTTTCCAAGAACTCTACCTAACAACCTCTGTTTTGCTGTCAGCTACAACAGCCAAAAGTCATCTCTTCTGTGTAGGCTGGGCATGGTGCTCCCAAACAATTTGTGCAGCTCCCGCAGGAGAAGAGAATGCGTTTCCTTTGAGCCACAACCAAAAGCCTTTTCCAGAGCAGACTTAGTAGTGTTTAAAGGATTTATTTAATTCTTTTCCCTTGAATAAATGAGCTTAGAGGGTTAGACTTTCCTGTGAAGAAGATTTAAAAAAAAAAAAATTGTAGTGCATTTTGGCAGATTATGTGGGTGGTATATGAATCAATAAAGCTTCCAGCTATACAAAGCCTTTGGGTGCATTGAAATGTTTGCTTGTTTTTATTTATTCCAAACAGAACTAAATCTGAATAGGGTGGTATTTTTTTTTTTATTTCTGCCAAGAAATTAGAATGTAACCCTCCCCCTACCCTTCCCTGTTCCATGCTGTGTTACAAGTGTACCTGTATCAAGCATTTATTTGTTATTGCAAATATTCATAAGGAAAACCTGTTGATGCTAACGATGGAAAAAATATTCTTGAGATGCTTCCTCCGCGTCTGCTCAGGCATACTTGTATGTGATATGTACTGGGGATTAGATACTTATGTACTTAGCCGAATCTGCTGTTGAGATGCACGCAGTCTGGTGGAGGCAATGACAAAGCTCAAGTATTAACTGGTCCTGAGATCCATGGAGCCTTCTGGGTTGCTGGTGTAATGCTGCTTTTGGATATTATGACCTGTTCCATGCTGTAAATTGCCTGTGGTAAGAATAAATTAAGGGTGAGTTTTTCTCCATTTTTTTACCTAAGCTTTTTAGTGTGCTTGTTGTGGCCAGGGCTGGCTGGTTGGTCTGGCCTGCATGAAGTTGTCCCAGTGCTCTGTGTTGAGGTTCTAAGTTCATGAAAGGTATCAAAAAGTGTCTTTGTTGGCCTAAATCTGTCATGGAAGAAAAAAACTGAGATACATATTCTTACAATTTTCCTTCAATTTAAAATATGTAAGATTTCCCTATAATTTGGTTATAATTGGAATTGGCTGATGGAAATTAATCAATTTTATATGTAGAGATCAATGACGGTAAAAAATATTTGGAAATAAGACAATTCTTAAGTTTAATGAAACAGCAAGGTCCTAGATGATCTTATGTCAGAGAATCAGCTGAGTGAGTATGGAAGTTTACTTTGCAACTCTCTGTATCTGGCTGGACTTCTATCAAGCCAAAGAAGAGAAACAGGTTGAGGATGCAATTTGTTTCTTTTAAAAGTCTAAATTGGATCACATGAATTGTACCCAAGTTGTACCTGGATTTTTGAAGAATGTTACAGCAGCCTTACTGCTTTTGGCTGTATGGTTATAGCACATTGACAGAGGACTGAATGACTTAGTTGAAAAGAAATTTGTGGCACTTCAAGAAATGATGGAATTATGTTGGGCGAATTTTTACTGAATTATTAGCATTGAGGCTTTCTTGAAGAAAATGTACAAATAGAGATAGTATTAGCGAGAGCAACTGGCAAGGGAGCCAGCCTACAATTTAAGAGGTCAAATTTAGAAGGCTAGATGTAGCTGTCCAGTTTTGAGTTTAGTATTTAAGAGGGTTTAAGAGGGTGGATGCAGTTAGACTGTGCCAGCCAACCTAGAGGCCAGGGAATGGTAGTAGCATTCAATATGCCAGCAAAGATATAGTATTTGTGCATTTTATGCTGTGTATTTTTAATTCCCCTTAAAAGCAGGACAGGCTCATTGTTTGCTTAGGAACCTTTTTTAGCTCAACTTTTTTATTTCTTTGTCTTTGAAGCACACAGATATTTTTTTTTGCAAATCTGGCCCTAAGTGATTCATTTGACCGACATCAAGAAAAGGCAGGGAACAGGACATGCAATTATACCTGCTACTTAATGACTACTCCTTTTCTGACCAAGACTATTGCAAAGCTGGGCCTATATTGTATTAATCAATTGTATTAGTCAATTTTTGTGTCCTTTGTTTCCATCTCTCCTTCTATTGCTCTAGCGGCCCTCTCAATACCTTCTGCTTTTGTCAGCACAGAGCAGTATACTATTACTAATGTCTCCTCTCATTCACAGTCCTTTCTGCATCTCTTTCCTGTTGTTGCCTCCAGTGACATGCAGTGATGATAATGGGATGCAGTGCCACTGGCATGATACCCCAAAGCCCTGCAAGGACTAGTTCAGAGGTACAGAATTGCTTAAAAAGCCAGGAGCTTCTCTACCCAAAGGGGGGAAAAAGCGATTGCTTGCTGCGTTAGGATCTGAATGCTCCTTGCCACTTCCTAGCAGAGCAGTTTACAGTCAAGCTCCACTGGATGATAATTGTTTTAACTACCATTGTGGTTCTGTCTTTTATCCAGGGGCATAGCTGGGGAGGATGGGTGAAGTTGTGCAACTGATGTCTGCCTAATTCACAGGGTATTCCTAATTGGTTAGGATAGGTCTCCCTGTCCTCCCTTCTCTCCCTTCCCCCCACTGAGTTGTAGTTTGATCCTTTACTTACAGCTTTTCCAAAGAAGTTTATGCTTTCTTAACACAGTCTGCATAAAAATAAAGGTGACCAACATGAGCACCTTCTGAAGATAGTGAAGATTACAAACTCCTTCATTTTGTTACCAGAAAGAAGGAATGTTAAGAAAAATATCAATAAACTATAATGATGTACAGTTTTGTTATAATACAGAACATTGCAATAAATGCAGCTCAACTGACAAAGTCTTTGCAGGGGGAAAGTTAGTGATAGGGGGGACCACATCAGTTTCATTCAGAAGAAATGTGTCATAATCGGATTTCTTAGTTTAGATATTGACAAAAACAGTTCAGGTAGCCTGTAAATTTAGACTCAGTTGAAGGAAAGGTGTGCTATCTCTGAAGAACAAACCGGAGCCCCTAAGTAAGTGACATATGATTTTCTACTGGGGAGGTAAAAACCTCAGTGCTCCCGCTGGCTGAGCTGGGAGCCATCTAGACGTAGCTGGTAGGCAGCATGAGGGACTACGGCACGTCTAAATGGGAGCTTGATTTGCCTTTCAACTGGGACCCTCAGCTACACGCGGTTGGGAAGGTGTTCTGATGGCATCCCAGAGCCATGCAACTATACCTTTTCTCTTTTAATCTCCGTTTTAAGGTAAAACCAGACTTACTTAGCACAGGGGATGGAAGGGTTGGACTCCTTCACTATTCTGTTTGCGATATTCTCTGCCTTTGGAAGCCATCAATAAACTGTTTCAACTAAGTTATTAGGCATTAATGAGCACAATAAATTTCCACATATTAAGATTACTAAATGTACCAATGAATGTGCTCTACTGATGAGACAAAAATTTTTCACCCCATAGCCAATTTTGTTTTCTTTCCAGTTTGTTTAGAATTATGCAGGATTCATACTTTTTCAGTGAGATATACTCAGACATGAGCTCTGAATTTTGCCTGCTTGAAAAATCCTAAAAGTATTTAAAAGCTGCAGTGTTTCCACAACCACTTTGGCTCTTTACCAGTTTTGTACCAGTGAAAAGTCCTTTTGGACTAATAATCTATTCATCATGTCCTGCAGCGTTATTCTCTGCTTCTCTGAAGAGTTCATCTAATCTACTGGTGCTGTTGTCAAATAATTATGTTGAACATTGTCTGCTGATGTTCACAGATTCATTCAGATGATGGCATTTGTTGCATCTCCTCTGTATTTTCAAAATGTAAGGCATTGTCTTGAGTTCTTCTCA
Source organism: Rhinoptilus africanus (assembly GCA_013400135.1). Classification (NCBI taxonomy): domain Eukaryota; kingdom Metazoa; phylum Chordata; class Aves; order Charadriiformes; family Glareolidae; genus Rhinoptilus; species Rhinoptilus africanus. The sequence continues at coordinate 13,294 of VXBO01010243.1, forward strand.
CTGAAAATACGTACAACTCCTTCTGCTGCTCTTGCAAAATTGTGGCTTAGATCTGAAATAGGATGGGCAGCAGAGTTCACTTTTCCTGTAGACTTCATATTTTTCATCAAGGCAATGATACAAAGAGACAGGTTGCTGGAGGAAGTCAAGAGTTTCCTCATTAAATCATCATATGCAGACAAATTTTATTTTGTCAAAATTAATTTTGTCAGGTAATGTATGCACCTGTTCTTACAGAAGCAGCAGAAGCAGTTTCTTGCATCAGGAAAAGAATTGCTGATCACCCACTTTGAAAGATCTTTTGGCTTGGTGCTTGGGGCACTCATCTGTGATGCGAAAAAGTGCGGTAAAAATCCCTAGTCTGCATGAAAGACAGCACTAACTCGAATCTTAATCTCTTCCACCCTAGCTATCCAGGGCTCACACTGTTCATAAACTTTATTAGTTACCAAAAAAAAAGATTTTTTTTCTTGAGAGCTAATGCTAACTATTCCAGTAGCCTGAGGGATTTTATTTATTTTCTTCCAGGATCTTATCACAGTGTGATTTCTTCTCCAGTTTTTGGCAGGTAGGCAGGCAGCCAGAATCATTCATGACTGATTCAGATGAAAAAAAAATACATCCTTTTTTCAATTTTAGAGTCTTACACTTCTTTTTTCTTTTTTTTTCTTTTTTTTTTTTTTGTGCTGCCTGATTCCGAATCTTATTTTGTATCTTCTAGTTTTTGGTGGAGTCTAGCAATCACACTACAGTTTCTCAGCTGGCCTCTTCTCCCAAGGGCTTGGCTAGGTGAACAAGTTACCGGTTAACAATTCAGAGTGGAGATTTGAGACAGCTTTAGCTACTTTGTGCTTTCTGTCCCACCTTTTTAAGGCAGCTCATCCCCCTGTGAACATCTCTGAGCTTACCTTGCTTGGGAAGTTAGTCTTTTGTTAAGGCACAGAATGATTTAAGTACACCAAAACCTGCACCAAGCAAAGATACCTTACAGCTAAAAATTAATAATGAGGAAACTTTGGGAAAATGACTTGAATGTAAAACCTAAAGGCTAGTCATGAGTAATGGGTCAAGAAAATGTGACAATGAGGTCAGCGTGATCTGAAGCTGTCAATGCAATGTCCTTACATATTTAATCAGAGGAGCAATTCTTCAATAGTAAATTCTGCTGCAACTTAGTGGGAGTACCTAATCCATCTGGATACTTCTTTATGACTGAAAAAAAAAAAAAAAAAAAGAATAAATGCATTTGGAGAAGAGTGGGGACTTGTGAGGGATCAGTTTAAAAGAAGGGATTAAAAGCACTGCATACAGCCCTGAGGGGAAGCAATAGTCTACAGACATTGGGAGATTGCAAGCATTAAAGACTGAAAACAAACATGTGAGGTGCGGGGAGAGGGTTTAGTTAGATCCCTTTTTCCCATGTGAAATTGTGGGTGAATTTCTAGATAAACTTGTTTAGAGGGTTAGCTATTTGCTTATAATAGTATTGTGAACAACAGTGGGTAGGAATTTAAAAAATGCTAGCATGGTGCCTAGAAAAATAAGTGTGAATTGACTGTAGGAAGTAACTCTATACAGGCTTGGAGATAGTTTAGCATAATCAGCTTTTTCCATCCATAACTCAGAGGATATTGTGCATTATTAAAAGCAGATACTTCTGGCCACTTGACTATTAGTCTCTTACAGCTATAAGAATATGAATGGTAGGTGTTAAAATCAGCCACAGGAGGGCTCTTGCATTATTTCCCTGCAAGCCTTTAAACATATTGAGGATAATAAAGGAAGAAACCTATTCAAGCAAGTATAGACAGAGGCTAAAAAGATCAAGTCAATCTGTGCTCTAGTTCCTGTCAGTATGAACAGGAAAGGAACGCTCTGAATCATGAATAGTTCACTGTGCATTTTATTTCATCTGCTTGTAGAAGCAAGAGTGATTTCCCCTTCTGTGATTTTAGCTAGATGCCATGTTTCTCCAATAATAGGGCACGGTTCAGTGTATGCATTAGAGGTCTGTATATGAGGACTGAGATAAAGACAAAATTTCCATGGCAGTGCTAAGCATCTACTCCAGGTTTTCTAGATGTATAAATCTGGTGTTATGCTAGGCATTACTAAAGTACTTTTCTCATTCTACTGTCTTCTTTGTGACTTGAGTCACATCAGTCCATGCTACAGCAATTTAGCTGAACTCCCAAAGCTGTATGCTGAATCCCACATGGAACGCATGCACACAGTCTAGGACATCCACTGCAGAGCTAACTCAATCCGTATCTTGCTTTCTTCTTTCCCTCAGGAAAAGAAACTCTTACCCTATGCTTGATTTACAGGTGCTACATAAGGATGTCCCCACCAGTCAGTTGATCTACAGGCTCTCTTTTTTGCCCCAGGGATACTCAGCCTATCTTTGCACTTACCAAGTGTACAGACATCATGCAATTTTATCTTCTTTATTCTACTTTGAGGGTGGCAGAGCCCTGGCCCAGGCTGCCCAGGGAGGTGGTGGAGTCTCCGTCTCTGGAGACATTCAAACCCACCTGGAGGCGTTCCTGTGCCCCCTGCTCTGGGTGACCCTGCTCTGGCAGGGGGTGGGACGGGATGATCTCCAGAGGTCCCTTCCAACCCTAACATTCTGTCATTCTATGATTCTTTTCCCTAAGGACATCCCTATCACAATTTCTTGCTCTTCCAGAAACACTCTGTTTCTTTCAGGCCCCTTAAAATCATTCCTATCCAAGTAAAGGGATCAAAACACTTCCTTCACACTCAAGGAGAGTCTTCCGAAACTTGCTGCTTGTTCTCCGATTTGTTTATGCTTTCCAGATGAAGCATCTGGGGGTAGAGTGTGTTTGTAGAGAATTAGCTGCTTCTTCCCACAATCCATAGGAATGATATTACACCCTTCCAGGTTTTATATGCTGTTTATTATACTTCAGTACTGGACCCAGCTCAAGAAAATAATTATAGTTTTGCAAAAATTATTTTCTTTTTCCCTGTGGCAATGCACACTCACACATACACAAAGAAAAAAGAAAAAATCTAAAAGCAGAAAAAGAACAATCTGCTGTTCAAGGCCTTCACACTACTGTTTGAAAATTATTTCAAAATACAGCTCTGAATGAAAAAATATTGAGACTTTACCTCTGATTTATTCTTCCTCAACTGAAGCATTAAGTTTTTTTCCACTCAGTGGAAAGAGGCAGCTCAACTCACATGAGAGTTGTTGCTCTGGAAGTCCCCATCCATCACCACTCATAAAATGCCCTTCCCTCTCTACTGATATGTAAGGGAGTTTAAATGACTAAATTAATAAATGGACACCTCAATTAAATATTTAATAAATAGATTAATAAATACATAGATTGAGAAATCCATATCTTTTATCTGGGTCCCTCAATCTGCACCCTGAGTGATCAAACCACCAAGCTGTTGGCTATTTTGATATGGCTTGAGACATAGAAGGGCGACTTTTTATTTACACCTGAAAATGTTCTTTTCTTTTTACCATAAGTTCTGTCCTCCTCTATCTATCTTGGCTAATATCTTCTTTTGCAAACCTCACTTTTGACAACATTTTTCCAAGGAAAAAGCATTTCATTTGATAATGCATGACCAGCTCTTTTGGACATAAACAGTTCATGTTTTCTGACTGAGTCCTTCCTGAAGCAATAAATGCCATTTTTTCTGGAGTAGCCACATTTTTAGAAGCTCTCACCCCTTTGAGTGGTGAGCTTCAAAGGGGAAATCCATCCACAGGTGCCAATGTGAGGGATGTGAGTAGTGTGAGATGCTGTTTTGTTTGTACATCTGCACCTGGCTGTTTTGAAAACCATCTCCACCACTGCTGCCTCTGGCATTTATCCCCTTTCCTGGCCCACAATGTTTTTTTACAACCCCCTGAGGCCCAGCATATCTGGCCATCAGGACAGCAAGCCACCAAGCAGCAATGAACAGCAACCATGTGTAGAGAATTCCTT
>VXBO01010243.1:18222-31459 GCA_013400135.1 Rhinoptilus africanus
AGGGGGGGAAAGTGTGTGGGGGAATACTGTAGTTGGAATTTATTATCTAAACTTCTGGATTGATAATATTGAAATGTTGGGAAAGACAGACGGTACAGTCCATGTGTCAAAAAAATCTCTCTCGTTCTTTTACAGTGATACATATTCTTTACTCATTCTCAAAGACTACTTAGGAAAATGCTGCTTTATCATTCCTATGGACAAGCAAAGGAATTTTTTAGTGTTAGAAAAAAAATATATATTTTTCTTCTACCCCTGTTAACACTGAATAAACTGTCTGGATCAGGAAGATGTTAACACATACTTCAGTCTTACCAGGACTTTTCTGGTATGTACCAATAATGATTTTCACATCCTCTAAAAGCTTCAAAGCCATAGTTGTGTCAAAATAAGCTGCAAATTGTTGTATGAGTATAGAAGTATTCATTGAAGAGGCACTGCACTGCACAGATTTAAAACTGTTACGTGATTGCTAGGAACAAACAAGCCACAGGAATGATTGCCTTGTGTTACAGAAAGTGTTCAGAGTACAGAGAGATGCCAAATTATTGCAGACATTATGGAATTTATTCTTTAGTTCAAAGTAGATGCTAATGCTGCTTGTTCTCTCCTATTCTACTCTTGCCTGATGTAAGAAAGTATTTCAAGTTTAATCACAAACTAGTCCAACTTACATCTCAGTACCACTATCAGAGCATAATTATTTGCACAAGAGGAGAGAAATCCAGAAGTTCAAGCAACATCCTTGTCATGGATGAAGCAGTAGCTAACAGAGAAAAAAGGTATGTGTTTGCAGCAATATTCTGTTTCAAATGGTGCAAAAAGAAGAAAAACTTGCTGCCATGTTTTGTAAATTCCTCACCATCATGTCAGAGAGCAAAAATGTAACTGAGGACATCTGCGTTCTTTGATATATATTGCAGCTCTTCCTCTGGTTTTACAGGTCTTCTCCAATATAGATCTTAAACAGAGCTTCAAGACAGGAAAGGTGGCTGAAGTCAGGATATGGAGCATCTCTAAATTTGAAGAATCAAGACCAACCTTTAGAAAGCAGACTATTTCAGGTAATTGTTTATTAGTGGAATGAATAGTGCCAGGACCTGTTCTCTGATCCTGAGGGCAATGGGCTTAGACTGGTTGTGTGCATCCTATAATATTGCCTCAGCCCCCCCAAACAGCATGAATCCACCCAAATTGCCTAAAAGAGAATTTTCTTTGGCCTGCACTAAGACTCCGAATATGCAATGAAATCATTTGGGAGAACACTAGTTGGTCTGGAACAAAACCACGCTGAAGGATACATAACCACACTCTGGATACATAACAGGATGTATGGCCACATTTTAGAGCCTGTGCTTATTTCCAGCAGGATTTCATTTACTCACACAGATATACCTTCAGCTATTTCCACTTGGGAATTAAAACTAGTTTCCAGGTCCATTTCATATTTTGTTCACCAGGGTGTTGCAAGAGAAGTACTTAATCAATTTCCTTGAAAAGCTGTTTATGTATGTGATTAATATTAATACTAAAAAGCCAAATTCATGAAATATTCTGAAGACTATGAAGATAGACTTTTTATAGACAGAATGAATGCAGCAACATGTCAAGCTCTTGCTCATAGAATCATAGAACGGTTAGAGTCGGAAGGGAGTTTAAAGATCACCCAGTTCCACCCCCCCTGCCCTGGGCAGGGACACCTCCCACCAGCCCAGGTTGCTCAAAGCCCCATCCAGCCTGGCCTTGAACCCCTCCAGGGATGGGGCAGCTACAGCTTCTCTCGGCAACCTGTTCCAGTGTCTCACCACCCTCACAATAAAGCATTTCTTCATAAAATCTAATCTATATCTCCCCTCTTTCAGTTTAAAACCTTTACTCCTGGTCCTGTGCCTACACTCTCATATTAGTATAGATTAATTAACAACTGTGAACTGCTACTGTGACCCTACTCCAAAGGACTTCTACATTTCTGAACACATATTTTCTTTTTCTTGTGATGTACAGTAACAGTATTTCAAATGTGCCAAGAGCAGCTGTAGTTATGTAGACTAACGCAAACAACACAGAAATCAATAGAAAGATTCTGAAGTTTTCTTCAGCCATCTTTACAATGTTTCTTCCCATTAAATTTGGAAGTTTATGGGGACCTGTTAGAAAACGTCTAATCTTGAAGAAAGATTTTTATTGTTTATGCGTACACTAAGGATACCCAACTGACTAATAGGACCTGATCAGTAATGGCAGATTAAAATTGGAAAAAAAATATCTAAAAAATGTCTCCACGATTTCATTCTTATAGAAAAAAATAGTGCTGGGGAAGAGCTGGATTTTGGAGCTGACCAATATGCAGTCCCCCTGCGACTTATGTTACATTTATCCTCAATAGGTTTTGGGTATATCCAATACACTCTCAGCCTCCCAGCATTTAAAATCTACTGTCTGTAGCTTTTGATGAACTCCTGTGACCTTCTGTTACTCTGGGAAAATTTACGAGATTGCAAAAGTTGAAAATTGATTTCATTATTAGACCATAAGATTCAGCAGTAATTCCCTGTTTAGTTACTAGGAATAGTCTAAAGTCTAGTTATAACCTTTTCATGCTACGTTTATGCCCTCTTGGTGCCACCACACTCAGCTAGTGTGCTCATTCAGCTCTCAGCCCTCACACCCCAGTTCCAAGACTCCTACTACAGACCTATAGGAGCTTCACTCATGTTATTTGGAGCTTTCTTCTTGTTCCATTTTCCCCTGAATTACAGTTGCAATTCAGAAAGGTCACATTCTCAGATGTAAATAAAATATTGTTCCTATGACACATTCATGTAAGTCCAAGAGCAGTCATCAATCACTGCTAGTTGACTCAATGCAGTAACAGCCACTTTAGGTCCTTATCAAAGAACTCATTTTGCATTTTCACTCTAGGCGACGGTCATCTTACCTAACTTTTCCAGTACTGAAACTGGGCATTTAGTCTGAGCTAGTTGACTATGTTCCTGCTCTACTTGGAAGGAAATAGATGTGTCAAGACAGAAATCAATTCCATCTAAAAGAGGTACCAATTTTATGATGAGATGAAATATTCTTCGTGAGATCTAGTCTGTCCTGGGTGACCATTGAGGTATGTCTTGACAGCTAACTTAGTCAAGGAACATTATTTCTAGAAAACTACAGTTCAGTAAGATGAGTCAAGGGATTAATTGCTTGATTACATGGTATAGATACAGCCTTGAAATCTTTCTTGTCATAGTCATTGTAATTTAATATAGTAATAATGATTTTAAAGGTATAATGTCATGGACTGGTTTCTAAATTCGTTTTCTCTCTTCCTTGTTTTCTGTCAGAGCACTGGGAATCTGAGAAAAGTGATCTTTTTGCATAACACTTATTTTCTGTAGGCACTTATTTACCCAAAATAGTCCCTTTTATCCATTTTGATTCATATGTACTTTAGCTAACAAGTTAGGTGTGCCATCTGAGATGCTGGTGGAGGTTCCTTCATTAAGGAATGGGGAGAAAGAGTAGTCCCTGCAGAGTGATTAATCCCATCTTCAAGAAGTGATTAAGACATCAGAGTTGAAATGGTTCTCTGGATGTGTCTGTCTGACTGCAGGAGACTAGAAATATAACTAAGGCTAGGATCCTAATTTTTTAATTGCTAAACTGGAATAGAGGTTGTTGATTACTGCTGTGTATCATGTATAGTGGATTTCAATGAAATAAAGCAATATTGCAGCCTTCAGTGATTTTCTAATGAGTGATAGGTGACAGTTTCTCAAATCCATGAGCTCTAGGTGTCCAGAATATACTGAATATTTTCTGATGTTCTGTTGCTTCCACTATTGCTTCTTTGTACAACACTTAATTACCTTCTCTTGCATTATCTTGAGATTGTAAGGTCTTTGGGACAAAAGGCATCTGAATTCTGGATGAAGACTCAATGAATTACTGTTCAGAAATCTCCACAGCTGATTCCAGTGAGAAAATATATTACAATGCTATATGCAGGTCCTTATGGAAAGCAGTATAGCAGCGTCAGAATGCTGCTGTTTCAGCTAGCAAACCTTGGGTCCAATTATAACATGGTATTGGTCAGTTCTAGCTAAGGTTGACACTTTTGGCACAAAAAAAAAAAAAAAGAAAGAACCCATAAAATCCATAAAGCTGGATGGTAACCCCGATACAATGAATATATGCCAAGAGCTCTTGGCAAAGGGATGGATCTGCCTTCAATCCCCTTCTTTGGGTCCCTTCAGATTTGTGGGTACAGCCTGACCACAGTTACGTATGGACATAACGTAATGACTAAATGCCAAAACAGGACTTGCTTCTTGAGAAAAGAACTTTACAGAAATAATAACAAAAATTTGTAAATAAAGGGAATATGCTGCTATGTCTTCACTGGACTTAAGAAACGCTTTGCTCAATCAAGACACCTCCTTGGTAAGGTTTGTTATTTCTCAGCCTTCAGCATTTCACATTATGTCTTCTCATTGCTACTTATTTTGTTCCCTGAATTGGTGCATTTTTGCATTTCTTTGTCATCTCTTCTTCTCTCTCTCTTTTTAACTACTAAAATTTAACCTAAATTTCCCTGACGCAGCTTAAATCCATTACATCTTGCTCTGTCCTAGTTGACTAATGAGAATAATTATCAAACTATTTTTCAATGTGAATTATCTACTCAGGCTAAAATAAAACCGCCAATCTCATTTTCAGCAAAAATCCTCAGTCTGGCCAACAATCGCAATCCCTGAAGTAAAATAACAGGGTTTTATTTACTAAGGTCTTCAGTCTATTCACTGGTTTTTATTGGCATTGAAATAACATTTGGGCAAGATTATATTGCATATCTTTTTTCATTCTTTTTTTTTTTTTTTTTAATATGGCTGTTTAAAAGCTCACAATTAAAACGCCTCTGTTAATACTCTGATATTGCCACCAGGATCGAAAAGGGATTAGTGCCAGCATTCTGGGCTACTAAAACATGCACATACTACTGAATGCACACTCACTGGAATGCTCATTTCCAGGAAAAAAAGGGGCATGGAAATAGGATCCTTTCCAAGATGCTCCAAGCATCAGCCAAAGGGCCAGATCTTTGCGCTGCCTTGGCACAGGGAATCTCTCAGCTGGTGTAAAACTAGTGTACCTGCTTCTTAAGTCAGCTTTTCACTTAATATAGCTTGAAAATCAGTTGCACTAATGCTCATTTGGGACAAGATTCTTGGAACCACAGGCAGCCTCATAAAATACAGAGTTTTCTACACTGCTGTGAGTTACTCTTTGCAAAGGGCCAAAAAACACAGGGCTTGACGCTTGCAAAGATATGCTGTATTAAGGTATAACATCTTACTGTGATGGGGATTAAATATGTACGATTTAAAAAAAAAAAAAAAGAGATAAATAAAATGTTTTCATATTACCATGAATATCACCAATAGTGGATCAAATATTCCTAGAGAGGAGGGAGCACATGCCCCAGAAATCACTGGGGATGAAAAAATGCAAGAAAAGAGCTGCGATGTGCAAAATGAAGACATAATTCCTTCAGAGTAACTGCCTTGATTCCATCATCTCAGATACTTAATACAGATTAAATTACAAGGGATGAACATGTAAAACCAAATTGAGTCAAATTCATCATCCATCATCAAGAAGGAGATATGGAATTGGAATCGAGGCATGAAGGCTGAGGAGCTCTGCGGGCAGTTTTTGCAATTGCCTCAGGAATTTCATGTTGTTTTGGCACTGCCTGAGCTCAGTGCACCTCAGCATTGGCTCTAGACAAGATTATCTCTTTGTTCAAACACCTCACAAACTTTTCAAAGATTTTGTCTTGCCATGTAGATTGTAGATTGTGTCTTACCATTGAGAGATCTAGACATGCTGGAGAGTTGGGCGGAGAGGAACCTTATGAAATTCAATAAGGGCAAGTCTAGGGTGCTGCCCCTGGGGAGGAATAACCCCCTGCACCAATACAGGTTGGGAGCTGACCTGCTGGAGAGCAGCTCTGAGGAAAGGGACCTGGGAGTCCTGGTGGACAACAGGATGGCCATGAGCCAGCGATGGGCCCTTGGGGCCAAGAAGGCCAATGGCATCCTGGGGGGCATCAAGAAGAGTGTGGCCAGCAGGTGGGGGGAGGTCATCCTCCCCCTCTACTCTGCCCTGGGGAGGGCACAGCTGGAGTGCTGTGTCCAGTTCTGGGCTCCCCAGCTCAAGAAGGACAGGGAACTGCTGGAGAGGGAACAGCAAAGGGCTACCAAGATGATGAAGGGAATGGAACGCCTCTCTTAGGAAGAATGGCTGAGGAAATTGGGTCCCTTTTCCCTAGAAAAAAGAAGGCCGACAGGGGACCTTATCAAAGCTTACAAATCCTTAAAGGGTGGGTGTCAGGAGGATGGGGCCAGGCTCTTTTCAGTGGTGCTTCAGCGGTGCCAGGTGACAGTAACGGGCACAAACTTGAGCACAGGAAGTTCCACCTAAACTTTAGAAGGAACTTCTTTGCCTTGAGGGTGGCAGAGCCCTGGCCCAGGCTGCCCAGGGAGGTGGTGGAGTCTCCATCTCTGGAGACATTCAAACCCGCCTGGAGGCGTTCCTGTGCAACCTGCTCTGGGTGACCCTGCTCTGGCAGGGGGTTGGACGGGATGATCTCCAGAGGGCCCTTCCAACCCTGTGATTCTATGATTCTATATGTTTGCACCATCTCTGCCTTGAGCGGTTTCTGAGCTCAGCTGGAACCTTGGGAGTACATATACCTCTGGAAATAAAAATTACAGTAGATGGAGGCACTCTCCTTACACCATTAACATACCCATTGCTAATGACAGAAGTTCAATAGCAACACAGGTTAGCAGTTATGTGAGTTCATGTCCTTGCAATGGAGTCCTGTAAAAAAGTCCTGGAGCAAAGGTATCCAAAAAAATCCCCAGAAGACTTATGGGGGACTCATGCCTCTCTGGAGTAGCAGCTGGAGCTGGATATCTCAAGCAGGATACTCCAAGGTATCCAGAATGTCACTAGATTCCTCTGTTAAGGTGGCTGAACATGTTTCACATTTTCAGCTCAATAAGTTTTTCATCTGTTTGCTCCTACTATCATCACTTGGCCCAATGCTGAAAAAAGAAAAAACAGGTTTGGCAGCATGAGTAGAGTTTTTCCTACATCCTCATTTACTTATTGCTGAGGTTTTTTAGCAAAATAAACTGAAATGAAAATGTCTATCCTGAATAATTTAAAACTTTGACTGATATTTATTATGACAACTGTTGTTTAAGTTTCTATTAATTTTACATGGAAAAAAGTTAAAATGACACACTTTAGCATTATCAAAATAAAGTCAAAATTTTTAACATTTTGATTAACTTTTTTTTTTAAATATAGCCTTTTTCTAGGAAGAAAACATGATTTTCACCATTCAATGATTTTTTTTTTTTAAATTGTACATACAACCATCTTTCCCCAGTTACGCCGGTCGCCCTGCTGCTGCTTTTACAGAAGGCATAATCTTATAGGATTATGGAAAAGATACGAACATAGCAGGAGACTTCACAGAGATTCCTTGGTGTTCATTGTGACCTGGACAATGACGGCTGTAAACACTTGTAGTTTCCCTACTGAAATACCTGGAAAAAGAGCCTAACACTGAGTGCAGAAGGAGCACCGAGTGCAGCTCTCTAAAAGAGTGGCTGGCAGCAGAATTCACTGGACTGTTTGATGGAGAATGTCATCTTCAGTGGCAACACTGAAACTGCTTTTCCATGGTTTCCAAAAGACACCAAATATAATCTGAAAGTAGCAGACATGCTTTAATTTCAGTTCCAAGATAAAACTAAAAGCAATTAATGCAAGTTTTTGTCACCTCACTGTAAATGAGAACTCAACAGAATTTTTCCCGATTTTCACCAATCTAAACCAAACCAGGATTTTAGACATCTTACTTGAATAGAATTAAAATGTAACTTCAAATTACTTCAGTTGCCTAGATCTATTTACCAATTCTGAGTGTCATCTCATCTGCAGGACTCAGTAATAGAAGGTTTATATCAACTTCAGAACTTCACTGTAGCAAGTATTGTTCCTACCATAAAAAAGGCCAGATCCTGTCCTATTTGCTGTCTGAATAAATGAAGCAGGTAAAAATCAGAGATAAGGAATTCATATTGTCCCCTTTTTTAAAGATCACAGAATGAAGCACACAGCAATTAAGTGTTGCAGCCAAGGTCAGATTGTGATTTGCAATCCAGAGCACATCTAGGTTTTGAACCCACGTTTCATGCTTCACAACCAAAGCAATATCATATTTTTATTTTTTTCTAATAAAGAAAATATTTGTGTTGGTTTTTGTTACAGTAAACATATGACATAGTAAATGAATTTTAAAAATTATATAGCTTAACAATACTCTGTTTGTTCAATTTATCCTGTTCTTTCATTTACAATATTGTTTTTTTCTTTCTTTCTTTCTTTCTTTTTCTTTTATTTTTTTGGGAGTGGGGGCTTTTTGCTGAGGTATCAATTTGCAATCTTACGTAAGACCAAATAAAATAAAATAAAATAAAATTGCTACCTAAATACCATTACCTGAAATTTTGAAACATTAAGACTTCAAAAGGGTTAATTAATTACATTAGCTGTGTCATTATCCTGGCAACATTCTGCCGGAGGGTGTATAGATCTATTCAGCTGCTGAGTTTGAAAGAGCTGTGTCCTTCTCTCACAGAAGAAAATTCATCAGACATTAAAAACATAGTCATTAGCAGAACATATTGTTTTCTCTCCAACAGATTGAAGAACATCAGATGGAATATCAAAACAAATATTAAATAAATTCTTTAAAAAAATATATGGAAACCAGAATGTATCACACGTCAGGATAGATTTTTTTCCATGATAAATGGAAAACGCTTAATATTTATTGAATGTGGAGAACCACACTCTCCAGTCTCACATCTTTGTAGTCAAAAATGGGTGTAAAATGCTCCTGTATTGGAATGATGAAGTGATGATATCATTTTTAATAAGTGTAAATAACTGTGTAAGATACATCTAGTATAAATGTAGAAAAACTCATAAACTAAAGAAAGGACAACAAAGATGCTTAATGGTATGACATGGGTTCCATGTAAAGGGATATACGTTAAAATAAAACACTTCAGCCTGGAAAGACTAATTGTTTCGTGATGTGACATCATGACAATCGTGGAGGAGATGAAGAAAGAACAACTAATCACTATTTCTTGTAATACAAAATCTGGGAGGTGTCAAATAAAGTTATCTAAAGGCGGGCTCAAAATGATTAAAGGAAAGTACTTTTTCACACAGCACATAATTAAACTATGAAAACCATTACCACAGGATGTTGTGAATGTCATAAGTTTTCATGGGTTCAAAAAGCAATTAGACATGAACATGGACGGAAAACACTTCATAGACCACGATAGACAAAGAAATAACCCCAGGACAGGAAATTGCATAGCCAAAGATTACAGGAAACTGGAAAGCTTAAATGTGGGAACATCAATGTATATTTTCCTTTTTATGCCCCTTCCCAACAGGCAGTCATTACTGGCCATTGCTGGAGACCAAAAACTGTCTATATAGTCTGTGGTCTTACTGGATACATCTTCTTTTACAAGCCAGTTGAGAATTAGTCTAAAAATTTTAGCCCTAGAGTAAGAGGAAATATTTTTTAAACTATAAACATATCCTATGTTTTCATGTGGTGATGTAGATTTAGTACAAACCCCTGCAGGTTCATCCTTTTCTGGGGCACATGATGAGGAACACATCAGATGCCTGTGATCATTTGGGAAGACCTTTCCTGTCAGAAGAACCTACAACTGCAGCCATCGGAAGCAGTCTTGTCGGAAACTCTTTAATCTCTACCATTGAGAAAGGCCAAAATGAGGGTTGCGTATCAATCCCATCACCATGTGCTTCTACTAAATGCTTCCTAGACTAAAAAAAAATGTATTTTCATTTATGAGATATCAGAGACCTAGGAAAAAAAACTTGTTTGTTCTTTAAAAAAAAAAATCCTGTTTTGATTTGAGCTGTACAAAAAGTGCTTGCAGAAATAAGCAGTTATATCCTGATGTTGTTACTGGTTAGGGAAGAGGTTACATGGAGAAGCACTCATAGCCCATGAGAGTACTTCTGATTTCACACTCTGATGTCAGCTACTTTTCCCTGAGCACACACAGGTACCCAGAGTCAAGCAACAATAATTCCAATAATTTAAAATATTTTTTAACTACACAGGCACAAGGGTAAAAGGATTGACTTTCAGCGGTATCTTTCATTCTGGCATAGAGATAGAAACACTGTAGGAACAGTAGAAACAGTAGACAAATAACAAATTTCAAAGTATCTAAGTCAGTCAAAACTAAGTAATATTCATGGTATCTGCACTGTCTTGACGCCTGGGCCATTCCCTGACAAAGTTCGCAGCCCTGGAAACATCTGAAGAAAACAAGAGGGCCTCAAAAAGTCATCACAATTTTTATGAGAACCAAAATGGACGTATTTTCCCAAATATTATGCAGAGAGTCAACTTTAAATGTTGACACAACAGTTCTTTACATTTGGCAGAAATTATACTACAAAAGCTGACCATATGCATACGTTGTTTCTTTTCTTTTTTGCTGTTGTTATTTAAAGATCTAAATAACAATTTCTAACATGCTGGTGATGTAAACTGTGCAAGTATAAATAAGAAAACTAGAAAAAATAAGAAAATAATTTTATTAATTATAGGGAGAAAATTTTGAGGATGAAAAAAAATGAAACCCAGCAACAGCAAAAACAACAGAAGCTATTAAAAAGGAAAAATCAATAATTGGTCTCATAAACAGCTAATTTTGGAGTGACAGTTGCTAAAAAGGAATTTGGAAAGACCCCATCATCAGCTCTTGTAGGGAATGGTGTATAGCAAATAAGCAGAAAAGCTTATGAAGCAGATCTATAAACAGGCAGTATTAAATACAGGAAGAATATATATGTTTCTGTTCTCTTACAGCCAGACTCCACATGTTTCCAGGCACAAAATTTGAAAAATCCATGCTTACTGAAAATGTATTTTTACACAGAGAGCTAAAGGGCAAATGAGAATCCTGGCAGCAGGCTCAGACCCAAGATAGGAGACCAAAAATGTTACACCTACCCAGATAGTCTGGACAAAGCATCCAGCTTTCCTACAGATTCCGTTAACTCCGTGCAATGCCTACACCCATCAGGATCTGTCAATGAACACCACCATGTTTTTCCCACTTTACTGGTGTTTTTAATTCCAAAAAATCTGCAGGTCTCTTGTTAGGAAATGAGGAGGTTAAGGGTACTCTTTAGCACTGAAAATGCATAGTAATATTTCTGGAATCTTACTAGATTCTAGAAGAAAAATAGAAAGTTTCCATACTTTCAATTTTTGCTCTCTCCTGGTTCATCCTAAAAAACTCTTCTTGTTGGAAAGTTTTTCTTCTAATTTATCATTGAATGTCAAAATCATGACATGAGCTGATATTTCTGAATCCACCTTAAAATGTCAGTGGGGGAATTTTCTGGTTCAGCCCATCACTTCATACTTGAATTATGCAGTCTGAGTTGATTTACAAAGGTCTTTTGGTCACTGACAAACACTCGAGAGTCAGTTCAGGTGCCTCACAGAGACACCAAGTGTAATTTGAGTTGCCAAAGTTATCCTGAACATCTGCAGGGGCCAGCTAGATCTAACTCGGGACTTTTGGGAGACCTACCCACCTCTGGAGCAGTGGCTGGGAGTTGCTGCATATCAAATGGCATTGTAAACTGAACTGAGTGCTTTGAGAGATTTACAGACAGATGCCTAATTCCCCTTGATAGTCAGAAGGGCATCAGGAGCCCAGCTGGCCTGACTCATATATTTATTTATTTATTTGTTATTCCTTTTGCACGTTTAATACAGTTGCCAACACATAAGTGTTTGGTGCATTTGAGTCACCCAAGGGTGCCTGGTTTTGCTGTCACCCAGGAACTGCACAGATCACTATGTCATGGGTTGTATTGGTTATCCCCTTGCAGTTGTCGTGGTTCCCAATGCTTTAGATGCCTGTGCTGAGACAACTAAGCTGATCCCTACATCAGTCAGCCTGCTTAGACACACTACTGCTCCTGCAGATCTGACCTACTGAGTCTATCGGTATTTAAGACTGATGTAATTTCAAAAGAACTGGGATTTGCTCCATTAGACTTCCATTGAAATTCCTCTTTGTTGCTTCTACCAGCTGCTGCAAGCATGTGGCAGACATTTTGAAGGTGATTACTTAAAGACAGGCACAAGGGTCACTTAAAGTTTAGAGATGATCCCATTGCCAAGGGATCTAGTTCCATATCTGGGTGCCCTCAAACTCACAACCCTGAAGCAGAACTTGTGCAGCATACAAGTGTTCCCTTCACAAAGGAGCAATAAATCAGCATTCTCCAAAGCCTCAGTGAATGTTTTATCTACTAAGATATAACATGTGAAATAACACTACCTCCATCTAGGTTTCTAGGTGGTTACCAAACTTCTACCTTCCTATATTAAAAGTACAGTATGTTCCATCCCACACTAGGGATCAACAATCTGTCTAGTCAGTATTACGGATACCATTAGAGGTATACTCAATATGTCTCCTCTTTGGAGCTTGTTATCAAAATCCAAAGGGCAGGATTAGCTTCTTATGTTGAAAATCATCTCTATGCAAAGAGCTAATACATAACATTAAGTGTGTATTTTCTTCTAGATATTCTCAAGAACATAGCTTCTCCACACAGGATGAATTATACTTTTGGCTCATGGGCTTGATGGCTGAAAGGTATGGCAACTGAAATTTATAAATTATTTACTGTAGTAAATAATGCGGGGAATTTAAGTGCTGCACATGGAAAATAAATAGCTTGCTCCACTTCATGGTACTCTGAAGGGAAAGGGGAGATACTCATGGCTGTGGATCTCTTTTTCTTCCCCTCTCACTGCTTTTCTACTGATGATATATTGGGGAAAATGAAATATTAAGTAGAAATATTAGAGAATGGCTTTCTGTTTCACCAAGGGATGACAGATGAAGTGGAAAGGATACCTGTTGAGTTTACAGAGCTGATTCATCAGCCTCCTGTTTGACCCACAGCCATCATCATCTCACAAATTATTATTTACCACTTTTAAATGCCTTTGTCTTGGGAGGGATGAGAGAGAAGATGAGGTAAGAGAGGGGGGAAAAAA
>VXBO01010243.1:31517-68977 GCA_013400135.1 Rhinoptilus africanus
AGGGAACATACTATATCATAAGCTAATTACAGCTCGGCCTGTCCGAATGTCACTCTGCAATGGTGAATTATAGGCGTGAGGCTGCAGCACTTCACTTTCTTACTCATAACTAAATCAGAATCCTTTTAAGTTTTAATTAATCTGCTTAGCTTTAGTTGTGAGGGAGCAGGGGAGCGGGGAAGGAAGGCAGATTAACCCTTCAATCGACAAGTAATTCCACAGTGTCTCCTCTTGGGGTATTTTTTTCTTAAGCACCTGAGGGAGACAGCATTATCAGTCTGACATGGGGGCCTATTAGGCTGTGCTATTTTTTTTTTTCTAATTTGCCAGTGTCTGGTTAGTCCTTTCTATTTCATTATCAAAAACCAATTAATTTTCTGTAAAAGTATCAAATTAATTACAAAATACTATGGAAATATAAAGAATGGAGGAATTTCCCCCTTCTCTCCTCCTACACTTGCCTCATTATGGGTAACATGTTGGGCCCCTTGGCAGCAAAGCCCTATTAAAGAACTACAGACTGTCTAGCTCCTCATTTAAAATTCTGTTGGTGGTGTCAGGAGGCCTATGTGATCGGGGTAAGTCCATTTTACACCTACAGAGATCATTTTCCAATTCCCTTGCACAGAAAAATACAGTCATAAGAACATTAGAAATGAGGCTGGAAGAGACCTCAGGAGGAAACCCAGTCCATGCCCTCTGCCTGTTCACCAAAGCTTGCAGGCATGGACACACTACATCCTTTCCAGGTGATCCATTCTTTTTTGCAATGATCCATTTCATAAATACTTCTCCTATTCTCATTGAATACATAGAACAGTTTTCTTTTTTTTCTTTATATCTGACTTCTAGGTATTTGAAGACTATTATTATGTCTTCATCAATCTTTTCTTCAGTTTATTTTGTCCGCCATCTTTCTATCTTCATTAGTAACGTTCACTGTGGTTCTTCTACTCTGGGTGGTTAAAACAACAATAGTAAGAATGGAACTCATCTACAGCCTGGCTACCCATAAATATTAACCTATGATTGAGGTGCTTGAACATTGGTGTTCGATGCTATTTGAGATATCCTATGATGTTCTACCTGTGCTCTAGTTGTCCCTAGGTCCTTTGTCATGTCTGTTATGCCAGGACAAACGTCACATCTAAAATGGCAGTAGACGCTTATGTTTAAACAAGAGAGTTGAGGCCCAGGTGTATTTCTGTAGGTGTCTACAAGAGAGCAAGCTTTCACAATACTCAGTGGGAATCTAACCAATGCAATTCATTGAGTCTATAAATAAGGACTCAGTTGACCAAATGTTTGCTTAAGAGTAAGTTGCACAACTTTCTGGTCTCCTTTGACTTAGATATGAATGAGATCTCCCCTGACTATAATAAAAGCTTAGATAGTTGAGACTTATGTAGCTGCCTACAGGTAGACACAGAGCTCTATGGATCTGTGTATAGGGCTGACTCCCAACCCACTTCATGTGACTGCTACGTACGTAGTGGGATTGCAGACACTGGTATGTGGGGGAAAGAACACCATGTTTGAGAGGTTTTTACAAAATGGAGATTTCAGAAACTATAATTCTGAAGATTTTGTAATCCTTTATATTTACAATTTCTACAGTAAATACTTGGCAAATACTTGAAATTAAATGCCTCTGGGTTTTCATTGAGGATCTTTACGGATGGGGGGGTTCATATAGTTCTCTCCAAAGTATTTGTTAGATAAGAGTGCAATGTTTCCATTACACCCTCTCAATTCTGTATCTGCTGCAGAGGTGAAATCGGGTAGTGCTAGAGTAGATAACTACATTTTCTAATTTGGATCCATCTCATATAACATTGATTGTCTGCTAGGCAAGCATACACTTCTGGCTTTAGATCCAGATGTGCTTTACTGGGATAATAACCATTCAGAAATGGTCAATCCCTGTATGCATATTTGTATGAGCTTAGGTAGAGAGTGTATTTGAGATGTATGGGAGGAGTGATATAAGTGCGCAAAAAATAAGATTTATATTATTCCCATAAATGTGATCTTCATGACTTGTAAAAAAGGTTCACTGTATTTTAGTTGAACCTACAGTTATTTTGACCAAATTATGTTGGCCTCCTTCCTAAACTCCCTTGGTTTTGTGTGTCTTATGTAATAAATGTAGTGTGTTGAATGAAGAATGCTCATTGCCAAAAAAACAGTGCTCTGACCCTAGAATCCACTATCTTAAGGCATCTCAACTTTCCAGTAGTGAAGCAGGCTTATCTCTTTTTATTTTTGCTCTGAATTCTCCTTGTAGACCACAATTTAAGCAACAGGAGTATGTGGAGCCCTAAAGCAAAAACAGCTCCATTTGGCAGCTGATACATTCTCCTTAAGGCTATCTGAGCACAAGGAGCTCAAACACTCAGAGGACTGCAGGAAAAACTGAATGTTGCCTCTGTAAAGACTAAGGTTTTTTCAGGCAACACAGGAAGGTTGAAGATGGGATGAAAAGCCCTGGAGAGATGAGTTTTCAGATCCTGCTTCTACCCGAATGATGGTGACCACTAAAAAGGTCACTTCTATGAGCAGCGCTTCTTTTATCCAGTGTGCCTCCCACCCAGTCAGCAATAATAACAGTCAATCAAGATTTACAAACAAGGCAAAGCAGGAGTCATTTGGCCATTATGGACTGATGAAATGACATCATTACTGGTCCTAGTCTGGTCCACATCCTGCTCAGCTGACCACTGCCCCTACAGATTCTCATGTTATAGCAGGGCTCAGGAAATCCTCACTTATATCCAAGGTATCTGATAAATGTGGGGACAAGTATATTCATTTTGATTCAACAAGAAATAATAATTTTGGAAGAAGGAAAGCAAACAGAAGGAGGTGAGAGTTGCAACAGTTGCATAGGCTGTTTGAGAGAGGAATTTACTACTGTGCAGAAGATTTTTGCATCAACTATCTTTCTCTTCTGGTGAACTGTGAAGTTTCATTTAAGTTACACCCTTTTGTGCTGAGGCCCTGTGTAAACCAGAGTGCATGTAACTGACAAGCTTGTTTGATGGCAAAAGCTTCATCTCACCTTAATTCATAGAAAATAATGTAGATAATAATGTGTGAATTAGTTATATTCTCTCATTTCTAGTCAGTACACAGAAATAGGCACTTCTAGATATCAGATCATCTGAAATATTTTAGATGTTTACCAGAAGAAAGGGGAATTAAATTTTTGAAGCACCTTCTCATCATGACTGATCCTAAAAGGAGCCCAGAGTGACTAGCTTAGATGCGTATGTCAGTCTAGCAGACAATCAAAGTTGTATGAGATGGATCCATGTTTAAAAATACAATTATTTCTATTCTAGCACTACCTGAATTCACCTCTTTAGCAGGTACAGGAATGAGAGGGTAACAATCTATTTTTATTCCTATTAAAAAAATGTTTCAGAAGCTATCGGTTAGTGAGAAATAAATAACTGCATTTAGAAGTATTGATAAAAACAAATTCCACTCACTTACGACCTAAGGAAGTCTTGAAAATAAGACCCAGTATTCAGTTTCTGCAGCTCCACTCGTTCCATTGAGCTGGGCAGATTTATACTAGCTAAAGATTAGGATCAAAATATAAGCCTAACATCTTTAAATGCTTTAATTATTTATCCAAAGCTGTTTTGACTTGCCTTCTGCAGTTGGCTGTGAGTCAGAGGAAGCTTTAAGTAGTATATTAGCAATTATTAGCCAGTTTAAGCTTTCACTGCATATTAGGAATCAAATCAGACTTTTTTATTCTTTTAATTATTTTTTTTAGAGAATGGAACAAAATGTCTAATTTATCTCCGTAAAATAAAAGGCTAAAACAGTGCTTTGGGTAAAAATCTCCCATTTACATGCTTGCCAGAAGTTGGAGAGAAAAAAAAAAAAAAAGGAAAAAGAAGGATAGGGAAGGATTTTCCAACTTTAAAGGCCTGCATAAACATTGGTTGATGGTTGCTTTACCATCCATTGCTTGTATTTGATGACAGAAAGTCATAGTCTCCAGGGGGCAGAAAGTCAAAGGCAGTTTTATCAAGACATCAGCTGAACTCTTACCCTCCTTTTTCCTGTCTCCTGAGCTTCTGGTAAAACTGCTGTACTGCAATGGTCTTCTCAGACTATGGTCTGCAATGATTAATATACTTTAAAAATGCCAGATATTTAAATCTCAAGGTGCAAAAAAATGTATTCTGCTACAGATATGGAAGAACTAATTTCAATGTCACCCTCCTTTGACCCAAGTGTAAAAGGTTGGTAGTATCTGGTTGGTGGATTCAAAAGCAGACGAAGTCAATGTCAGCTCATTCCTTTGTGTGCTGTTCGCTACAGAAACCTTGGCCACACTAGTGGATTGGCTAAGGAGGCTTGAGTGATCTTTTGACCTTTTGCTAAATGCTCAACTCTGAAATCACAGAATCATAGAATGACAGAATGGTTTGTGTTAGAAGAGACATTAAAGATCATCTAGTTCCAACCCCCTGCCATGGGCAGGGACACCTCCCACTAGACCAGGTTGCTCAGAGCCCCATCCAGCATGGTCTTGAACACTTACAGTGGTAGGGCACCCACAGCTTCTCTGGGCAACCTGTTCTGCTGCCTCACCGCCCTCACAGTAAACAATTCTTCCTTATATCTAGTCTAAATTTTTCCTCTTTCAGTTTAAAACCGTTGCCCCTCATCTTGTCATGCCACTCCCTCATGAAGATACCCTCCCCATCTCCCTTTAGGTAGTGGAAGGCTGCTGTATGGTCTCCCCAGAGCCTTCTTTTCTCCAGGCTGAACAACTCCAACTCTCTCAGCCTGTCCTCACAGCAGAGGTGCTCCAGCCCTCAGATCATCTTCGTGACCTCCTCTGGACCTGTTCCAACAGGTTCATGTCTTTCCTGTGCTGAGGACTTCAAAGCTGGACACAGTACTCCAGGCGGGGTCTCATGAGCATGGAGTAGAGGGGTAAAATCATCTCCCTCAACCTGCTGGCCATGCTTCTTTTGGCTTTCCAGCTGCAAGCGTTCATTCCCAACTCGTGTTGAGTTCTCATCCACCATTACCACCAAGCCCTTCTCCTCAGGGCTGCTCTTTATCCACTCTGCGCTCAGCCTATATTTGTGCTTGGGATTGGCAATGTAATGGAAGAGATCAGCATCTTTGGATACAAAGTTTCAGACACAAAAGGAACCTCAGGTGAACTTATTTTGTGGAATGCAATTAATACAAAATAAATGCAAATAACTTTGAGCTATTTTGAATGTCCCACTTTTACTTTGCCTACAGTGAGTTAGGGAACAGGTTTGTGTCAAGTTTAGAAAGAAAAATAAAAGCGCTCCACTAATATAAATGGAAAATTTGGAAAATTACCAAGACAGCATTTCGGGGGTTAAGAAAAAGGTTGAGACAGATGGTGAATAATTTCCTTTTAGTTGCTAAATTACTGTCATTTTTCCTTCAGATACTGTCCTGGAGTCACCACATTGAACTGTAAAGATCTCAAGTAGTTAAGNTCCAGCCCTCAGATCATCTTCGTGACCTCCTCTGGACCTGTTCCAACAGGTTCATGTCTTTCCTGTGCTGAGGACTTCAAAGCTGGACACAGTACTCCAGGCGGGGTCTCATGAGCATGGAGTAGAGGGGTAAAATCATCTCCCTCAACCTGCTGGCCATGCTTCTTTTGATGCAGCCCAGGATGCAGTTGGCTTTCTGGCTGCAAGCGTTCATTCCCAACTCGTGTTGAGTTCTCATCCACCATTACCACCAAGCCCTTCTCCTCAGGGCTGCTCTTTATCCACTCTGCGCTCAATCTATATTTGTGCTTGGGATTGGCAATGTAATGGAAGAGATCAGCATCTTTGGATACAAAGTTTCAGACACAAAAGGAACCTCAGGTGAACTTATTTTGTGGAATGCAATTAATACAAAATAAATGCAAATAACTTTGAGCTATTTTGAATGTCTCACTTTTACTTTGCCTACAGTGAGTTAGGGAACAGGTTTGTGTCAAGTTTAGAAAGAAAAATAAAAGCACTCCACTAATATAAATGGAAAATTTGGAAAATTACCAAGACAGCATTTCGGGGGTTAAGAGAAAGGTTGAGACAGATGGTGAATAATTTCCTTTTAGTTGCTAAATTACTGTCATTTTTCCTTCAGATACTGTCCTGGAGTCACCACATTGAACTGTAAAGATCTCAAGTAGTTAAGGTCACACTCACCTCCACTGAGAAACCCTCTGCACTCTCCTCAGCTTCAAAACAGGCTGGTTGGATAGTAGCACCTTATCAACAGTTGTTGCTAGTGCATATTATCCCATTGAACTTTGCCTGTGTGTTACCTGGCAAAGCCTTAATCTAGTTAGCTATTTTAGAGTCTGTACTGCCCTTGTTGTTGTTTGCTGGGGATAGATGACCTGCTATAACATATACAACATTGGAAGGGAAATAATAAATCTGCATGAAACTGGTTGATGGTCTTCAAAGCCTGTACTAATGCTCCCCTGAGCTCCAAGTTTGAGGATCCTCAAGCCAGGATCCAAAAGGATGAGATGCGCTAACTTCTGAGGTTCTACACTGTGTCTTGCCTGTAATCTGATCACACCACGCCAGTGGAAACCAGTGAAACAAAAGACCCAGGGTTTTTCAGCTTTATATCCTTTTCAGTTGTACTCTTTAGTCAGCATGATTTTAATCTCAATGCAAATCTTTCAGAATAATGCCCAAAAAAGGAACTAGACTAGGAGATGATTGTAGGTCGCTTCCAACTCGACTCAACTCAACTCAACTCAACTCTTATTCTAATCTATTCTATTCTAATATAGAAAATGAGCAAAGATTTTAATGGTGGGGGTTTTTATTTTAATACTTGATTATTGCCTATAGCACAGTCTATTTCACAGTTTCTTTTGTCTTCAATTTATCAAGGGCATTCTAGTACCCTTACATGGAAAATAATTCATGGTGTCCTTAAACAGAAATCAATAGAACAATTCAATAAACACAAACATCAAAAGGTACACCTTTGTCTTTGACTCAGTCATGAAAGATGAAATTAAACTTGCACTGAGAGGAACAGGGAAGCAGCCTTTCTTGGCACCAGTAATTACAGTCTGGGATGGCCCCAAAAGATCCTTTCTTTATTTTGAACCAGACTGACAAACAGTGCAAGTAACAGAACTGGAAAAGACAGAGCACTTGGCAAAAGCCTGAAAAATGGCAAAACCATTGAAACTGTGGGTTGCTATAAAACATGCAAGGAAGAAATACTCCCCCAAGCAGGACATGTCAGTTGCATGGGCATGGCTTAGAAAAACAGTTACTGAAAGACTATGACTTATGAACCTCTGAGATGGAGGCAGAATAAGTGCCATAGGGGTGTAGTGCAGATGAGAAATGAATTAAGCACAAATGAGGAGGAGAAAGCTGGAAGAGTCAAGGAAAGTTGCTGAGGTGCGAGACAACATGCCCTAGGAAGATATGGAAAGTTGGGATGAAAATAAATTCTCCCTACAGGCATAGACCTTGTCTATTATGTTTTACAGTATTTCATGAATTATGTTAAAGGACAATGATTTAGTAGCTTGAAAGAATCCTTCTTTTCAATAAGAAAAGGCTACACCTATATCTAGATCTATATTTATACCTAGCATTGCCAGCAAACATGTTTATACCACCATATACCTATGCAGGTGTATAAATGGAAGTAAATTATTGCACTGTGCTTTTGTATTGTACTGTAAATCTTCTTCAAAGATTTATGAAAAAAGCGAAGCTTATTGGGACATGAAGAAGAGTCTGCTGATGTTAGTCTTAAATTATGGTTTGGGACACAGCTATTATAGTAATAGACTTTCTTCTTCAGTCATTCTTACTGCAGGTTGGGAAATTTTTTTTTATGTATACTAAAGGGACAATTCCATTAGCATCAAAAATTAGGACTTTTTTTAAACTGTCAATTTCATTTGCTTTTTCTCCTAATCTTGCAGAATGGAATATTTCCATCTCTTTATTTGAGACTGATTTCTAGAAAGAAAACAATGCTGTGGAGAAGAATTTTAAGTTTAAGACAAAATAAAGGAAATTTTCTGTGATAGCTTTTTTTTGATGCCCTCATAACATAATTTTTTTTTTACAGAAAATCCATTTGGAAGAACTAAAAAGAACTAACTGTGTAAAGCAGAATATCCAGTTCTTGCCCAGGGCTGCTTATGATGTCAGTATCTTAATAAATCATGATAAAAATTATGTTTCATATTCATAGCCCTTATAGGGTCTGAATTTATGAAAATAAGTAAAATAGAAGAGTACAAATGATAGTTGTCATCAGTTTGCCTATGTGGGTACCCAGGAGGAATACAGAGACACTGTCAGAGCATGCAGGGATCAGGGTTAAGATCCCACGTGGAAGTTGATTCTGACAAAGGACATGAAGGTTAGCGAGAAGGACTTCATCATCACCTACAAAAGGAAGACAAGGAAAAATGTGGGGCTGCTGTTGAATGGGGCAGGGTATTTGGTGACAGAAGACACAGAAAAAGCAGGGGAAGCACATGCCAACTTTGTGTTGGTCTTTACTGGTAAGATTTGCCTTCAGCAGTCACACACATGTCTCAGAGACCAAAAGGAAAATCTGTAGCAAGGTAGGAACATTTAAACAAATTGGACATACTAAAGACTGTGAGACCTGGCAACCTGGCAAGATGTAGCATGAGTAATAAGAGAGCTGACTGATGTCACTGTGAGGTCACTCTCAACTATCCTTGAAAAATCATTGCCATTGAGAGAGATTCCTGAGGACTGGAAAGGAGCAAATGTCACTCTTATGTTCCAGATAGGGCCAGAATGAGGATCTAGGTAAGTACAGGTTGGTCAGTCTGTCCTGGATCCCTGGAAAGGTGATGGAGCAAATCATGATGGAAACCCCTTCCAAACGTATGAAGGACAAGAAGGTGATTAGGTATAGTGAACACGGGTTTAAGAAGGGCAAAACATCCCTCCTCAGCATGGTAGCCATCTGCAACGAAGTGACTAGCTCAGCAGACAAGGAGGGAGCAGTGGATATTGTTTATACTAACTATGAAAAATCTTCTGATGCCATAAACACCATAGACAGGTAGATGAAGTATAGGCTAGATAAGCGGGCAGTGAGATGGATTATCTGGCAGCCTCAGGGTGCTGTGACTGGGGGCAAAAAGTCCAGATGGAGTCCAGTCACTAACAGTGTACCCCAGGAGTCACTGCTGGAGCCAATATTGTTTAATATCTTTAATGACCAAAACACAGTCCAAGTTGGCAAACGACATAGAGTTGGAAGGAGAGACTGATGTGCAAGGCGCTTGTGCTGCCATTCAGAGGGATTTTGACAAGCATTAGAAATGGGCCAAATGGAATCTCATGGAGTTCATCAAAGGGAAATGCAAAATCCTGCACTTGGAAAGAAATAACCCCATAAACCAGTACAAATTGTGGAATGAATGGACTGGAAAACAGCTTGGCAAAAAAAGACATGGTGTTCCTGGTGGACAACAAGCTGAAAATGACATTAACATGCTATTGCAGCAAAAGTAACCAACGGCATCCCAGGCTGCATTAGGCAAAACACTGCCAGCAGGCCAAGGGAGACGATCCTTCCCCCTCTACTCAGCAGTGGTGAGAAAAATCTGGAGTACTGTGTCCAGTACTGGGCACCCCAGTGCAAGAGAGGTGGGCATACTGGATAGAGTCCTGTGAAAAGCTAGCAAGATGATTAAGGGTTTGGAGCTTGGGTAATTGAACCCCGGAAAAGATTAGCCAGAGAGGTTGTGGAGTCTCCATGCTTAGAGATGTTCAAGATGCAACAGGACACAGTCCTGGGCAATGTTCTCTAGATGACCCAGCTTTCAGCAGCATGTTGGAATAGATCTTCTGAGACTCCGTGATTCTGTTAGACAAGTAGACAGCGATTTTTTGATATCACTTAAAATGTATATTTTTTAACGGAAATCTAAATAGAAATTTAAATAGAAATTCATTGTTTTTCCATGTATTATGCGTCACAGAGAAACTGTTAAAATCATCTATATCTACCATTCTTAATTTACAGGATAGATTAACTATCAGTCCCCCAGAAACAGAAAACATCAAAATGGGTATCATGAGGACGACTGAAAAGTGCCTGATGCTGCATGTATTGATACTGGTTCTAACAAAAATGGAGCTGTCACTTTCTTAACAACTGCTGTGAAACTCATTTCCACTGTCCTCTCAGAGCCGCCTCAGTGCACTAAAGTATTTTTAGTCTCTTCCATTTCTGTTTCCCTGTCAGCTTCTATTGCTATGCTCCATTTTATTAGTTTGTATCTATGTCTGTGATGAGACAGCATGGAATTTTAGTGTCGTAAGTTTGGACTGATCACAGCACACATGTGTAAGCTATGTAAAGCTCTCCCCTTCCTACCATTCAATGTGTCTATGTTCTGTGTATGTTGTAAAGAGGAAAAGTAAACTGGAACAATCACAATACTTGTCCCTGGGGAAGCAGACAGCTAAAAGGAAGAAATACTTCTATGAGTTACTTTGCAAAATTATTGGATATTCTTTATACCTTTTCGAAGTTCTGTCATAACTTTTTTTTTTTTAATTGACTATGCTCTTTCCTCATAAGTAACTCCATTTGAATCCACAGAAGAGGCTTTTTAAGGAGTAGAAGTCTATTTGCTTGTGGTTATTCGTAGTCTACTTAGTCACCAAAATGAAATGTTCTTTTGTGGAGGTACCTATGACTTTCCACTGATAGTCCAAAAATGTCCAGACATGCAATCTGAGCATAGAGAATACCACCTGCTTTAACCAATGGACATTGTGAACATTCCTTGGGCAAATTAATCTGATAGTATCTGGCCCTAAGGTGTCATAGAAAGCCATAAAGTTTTTCTATATAGATATATATATGGATTTCCTCATATCAAATAGAAGGAATGTGAGAGAAGGGAAAAAGTGTGATTTGGAGATCATTATGTCATCCCCTTTCATTGACTGGAAAGACATGTAAGCCATAAATGAAGAGAATTGCTTTGGAAAAATTTGAAATGGAGATTGTCCTGGACCAGCTGAGGAAATTTTGAAACTTGTTAAAATGTGTAAACAGATTCAGATGAGCCCTCCAAAAATATTTCATAACTAATGATTATGGAATAAAGAATGGTTTTGATCTCTAATAACTGGCTCTGGTGAAGACTCAAGATATCATTATTAATCTAAGACCTTCACCAGTAAACAAACACAATACTGATTAGAGTAGATGAGAAATAGGTTAGGAAAGGAGGAGGAATAAAGGGGAAGAAAGGAAGAGATTATATATGGTTTGCTTAAATAAAGATTGAAAATTTCTATAGAAATAACCTTGTGGATTCAGAAAGGAGAGATCTGTCTTTTCCTTTGAAGAAAAAAGCTATTTAAATTACTTCCAGACATTGAATACATGATACATTTTTAGTAGGGCCTACTTTGGTAAACTTGACCCTAAAAGTCTATCTTAGACAGGTTTTAAATAATAATTTGAAGTGAGCACAGGTTATGTGCTATAATTCATAAAGACCGTTGGATCCAGTATTTATACCAGGATCTGAAATTTCCAGGAAGGATAAGTAAAATACCAGTGAAAATAAATTTTCCAAGGGCAAGTCATCCTGAAGATTTTCCCCACAAAGAAATAAATTTTAACAGGTAGTTTATTCTCTCAGATCTAGCAGTGCAATCTGCAATAGTATGGGACATAGAGACAGGCAACTTGTGTCTTTTCTTGGTTCCAAAACAACTCATTTTGTGTTCTTGAATAATGCTGCTACTTCTGTTTTTATGTGGGTTGTAGCATTGTCACCCAAATGTTTTTACAAAACCCTAAGAGATCATTGGGTGAAAACCATTCTAAATATATAGAGCAGTATTCTTCTTTCATTATTATTGCACCAATAATCTTTGCTGCCATTCATGTAAAATTTTCTGCTCATAGCACCTGCAGTACTAGGACTACAAAGAATTTTATTACAATCCCACATATTTTTTTGGTGACAGTGCTTTGGCACCATTCCGACCAGGGGAACTTTTTGACATCACCAGGACCAACAGGATACTTGCTTGTTGTAAAAAGAACTAAATCACTCCCTATGGTGCCTAAGCAAATGTCTAAAATCTGAAATTTATCATCTATTTTTGAAAATCTCTGTTAAAACTTTTGCAAAAACTGCAACATATTTCTTATTTATGGATCATTAAGTTATTGCAAGCTGTTTGTAGGTCATTTGTTTACAGAGTATTGAGAGACAAGGTGCTGCTCACTGGAACTGGTAAATATTACAAAGTATCTATGAACATGCATTTTGAATACAAATCAGAAAATTTCCATTACATATGCAATCTCCTTTTTTTCATTTCCCATTATATACTCAGCAATATTATTGAAGAAACAGAGTTTTATAAAAGCTCATACAAATGCTCATTTCCTCAGTCTACGATCCGACACAAGGAAATACTGATAAGGTTATCTGCTTCTTTTATTGGAGTTATTAATTTTGCTGAATATATTCAAAGACATGTTGTATCCTTCAGAGTAGACAATGCAAAACCCAACATTAGAGGAGGGAGGAAAACATGCTTATTGTGCAGTGCTGTGATAGGTCAGCGTTTGAACTTCAGAACTGCTGGTGTTCACAATTTCTAAGTAGCAATTATTCAGTATCTCCAAAAAAATAGCTTAATGTACACCGAAACAGTTCAAGTATCATGGTTTCTTGCAGAAGTCCCATAAAGCATTTCAACTCAATAAATGAAAAAGGTTTCTTTTTTTTTTTTAGCATAAGTTCATTAGGACAATAAAAAGTAAGCCATACCATTTTACCGCTACAGAAGTTATAACCTGATTCAGGCTTGTTTTTTCCTACTTGTTCAAATTTTTAATAGAAGACTTTATTCTTTAGCGATGTATTTTCTTTATCCTATAAAGTCACAAATACATGAAATTGTGGAAGTATATTTATGTAATTTATATGTACATACATTAATAGAATAGTATGAAATTTTTTTTCTACATTTAAAAGGGATTTTGGTGGAAAGGTTTTGAGAACAGATCCTCTCCAGGGCTTTCTGTGCAGAAATAAATGCACACAAGCAACCTGTGGTTCAGAGCGTTAGACTTAGCGAGCAAGAACAGCTGAAATATTCAGCACATACCGTTGTCCTATTGTGAATGGTCACTTCCAAGACATCTGCCAAGACCTGTAGACTTCATTTGCATCCAGTCTTTGGATATGACTAGGAGTCCCAGCTCTTATGTATTGCAGTCTCTGACTGAGCTGTTGGGACATCATTATTGAGAGGACCATTCAACAAAATTCACCGAATCGTCACATTATGATGAAGGAAAACTGCAGTGGGGAAAAAAGAAACATCTGCTGAGAGAAGCACAAATGTATGACAGCTCCATGAAAAAACTCAGAATTTGACTCACTAATGCAAGACAACGTTGATCAGCTCTTTTTCTATGGAAACTTCTTGTGCCCAAACATCTACGTCTTGGGCCTAATGTTCAGTGAGAAGGAATTCCCTCTGCTTTTTTTTGCAGAAACAAGGTAAATTGGGAAAGAAGGATGCATAAAGCTTTTTAACTCCTATGAGTTTCCATAGCATCTCTCTTTTTCCTTTTGTTGGTAGATATCATTGTAGGCAAATCTCCTTGGAAATACTAAGGGCCAAAAGGGCATAGAATTTGAATAATTCTCCTGTCCTTCCAGGTGGTTCATCACCCCAGGTCAAGTTCAAGATTTATTGATTATGTAGCTAAGGGAAGGTCAGAGAGATGCAGCCTACCTTCCCTTTCATATTCCACTAAACTATGTATTTTGTGTCTAGTTGGGATCTCGTACCGGTTATCAGCCAAAACTAAGGCTACTGAATAAAACAACAGACCAAGTCTCATCAAAAATCAAAATGAGATTTTCAGTGGCCAGAACTGAATGTCTGCCATTTTTATAAAGTGCTTTAAAGTAACATTTTTGCCTTCTGTTATTTGTACAGGGTTTTTACTGCAGGTGTCATAACTGATTCTAATATGGCCTTTGTATGCCAACTTGGGTCTCTTTGTTTAAACGAGCAGTTATGGTTACCTGTGCTTATGCTGAATGATCCCATTTAACAGAGCTTTTCTGTTATCCTCTCTGCTCAGGACTTTTAGCATCATACTCAAAATACTCTTTAAGATTTTCTGATTTTGTATTTTGCTTCTGTGAGGGGGTTCATCTAGTGTAACTGAGACTTACAAGGAACTGTAGGTTTTTTTGAAATTAGAAGGATGGAAAATGGGAAAAAAAACCAAAAGACCTGCAGGATGCCTCTGCCAATGAACCCTCAAGGAGGGATAACTGGAAATTATCATCTATTTAAAAAAAAGATACAACGTTCTTTTGCATGCAAATTACCAGAGATCCAACTCACATAGTTCATATCCCAATAGGAGGAAATACAGCAGAGCTGACAGATGTCATCAGTTGACTTAAATGACTGCATAAAAATTCACAACGTAAGTCTTTTATCTACAAACCCTGCATGTTTAAAAAAAAAAAAAATGTGCCAGTGGTTATAGGCTGCCACTTTGACTGCTAAGCCTTTGTCACCTGCAATTCCATGGATAAACAGTTCTAAATTATGTGTCTTGTTAGACTTCCTCAACAATATCAATAATTGTAATATAAGATGTTAAAGACATAGATTTTTAAAAATAAAAATAGAAAAGCACTGAGAAATTAGTCTTGTGCATGCATGTTTCTTTATGATCCTATGTGCAACATTTTTATAGGCTGTATGTCTGAAAGGAGGTATATATAATGATGTTTAATGTGTAGTCGAGAGCAAAATTATTACAGTTTTATATATATAGTGAAGCCATATAACAAAAGAGCAGTAGCTAGTGTTTGCCCTTATATGAGATGCAGCCATATAATAGAGAGCCTTAAAGCTAGGGTTTACTGTACTTTGGGAATTAATCACATAAACTATAAATTGGGTTCAACAGGCTGGCTGGGTAAATAGGCGCAGCTAATGAGGACACTATGAGATCTTATAAGAGCGCTGACTGCCCCAGGACAAAAGTGCCGAGCTGCACCTGATGGAAAACTAGAAGACATCAAAGCATAAAGGATTAGTGCTCTCACAGTGTTGAGAAATGGCCAGGGGGAGATTCACCAACTTATTACCCACATCCAAGCTAATCCTGTTATCTGCAAAATATGACTGTGTTCAGGAACTGCCACCACCTAAACTTGCAGGAGACTAATTCTGTGTTTACATGGACAAAAGTGCGGGGAATTTTTATCTGAGCAATGAATATAAGCGATGAGAATTTTTAAGGGTTTCCTTTGTACCAAATGCATGAAGAAGGGAAAATATAAAATTAGTTCTTTAATGGCTAATCTGTTTCCTATATGGGTATCCTATAGGAGAGAATTCCTTCTCTGAGAATACAGGGCAAAAGTCACATACAATTTGTTCTCTCTTGTTTCGTTGGAATGTAGTTACACTTTCCTAAAAGAAAATCAAAATACATTGAAAGTAATTTTGAAGATGAGAGGGGTTGATAGTCCCCCAATATCCCTGCCTGGAAAACCTTTTGTGCAGCAAATGTCTGCCTGATATTTTTTCAGTGCAATAAAAGAAAGTGAAAAATATCCCAAGGTCCTTGCCAGCACACCACAAAATATACTTCATTATCTAGCCTAAGGTATGTGAGTAGGTTCAGATTTTTTTGGAAAAGTTTTATAATTACCAATGCTGGAAATCTAATATTTTATATACCAAAGATCCAACTGGTGTAGCCAGAACATATGGCAAATAATGAACCATATTTTTCAATTTGAATAAAACAGAAAATGGCCCAAACAGTACCTTTAGGAGCAGGTAATTCCAGGGAAAAGCAGATAATTTAGGGAAAAAGTCTCCAACTTATATTTGATCTAAACATGCAATATGTTCCTTCCAGTAGCTCATCAGCGCCAAGGATGGTTGCCTTCAGGGCAGAGTTTAGGCATAAATACCCAGGCAAGCCCATGGCTAAGTATTTATATGGCATTAAGGATCACCCCAGGCACACAGATCTTGCAGGCAAGGATTTATCTAGCTATCTAAGGGAAATTATTAATTTTGTAGGTTTTCATTTTTAGGGATACAAGAATGCCAAAGTGCTTGGTGACGGAAAAGAATCATTGTAAGGGTGGCATTGCCCACAGGCTTCCCTTGTTTTTTTTTAATGTTGTTGACAGCACCATACATAAGTTGGGACAATATTGCAATTAATATCCTCCTATTAGTAATGAAAAATAAGCACAAATAATTAAATTGATTTAATTTTATTTTTCCTAAAAATATGGGAAAATAAAACACTGCAATTGAAAAGCTGTCAGCTGTTCAACTGACTAATTTGATTCAAAGTCAACTAATTTAATTTCATCAGTGTAAAATGCCTTATTCAATTAAAAATAGATCCATTTACCTTTCCAAAATACTAAAGAATGTTTTGCAGCTTGTTGAACTTCCTAAGAAATTTGAAGATCCATTACAGCCACTTCCCTAGCCAGGTGTCTCAGACATCAGAGTGCTGTCAATGAAGTGAAGAACAGCACCAGTTAAAACACAGATGGCTAGAAAAACAAGCTAGAATGTAGTGGAATAAAGAGGGACAAATTAACAGCCATTTTAAAATGAACTAATTATACAGAGCACTGATAATCGTATAAAGTTTTGCATGATTGTTTGATTGTAGGCTGAAAAATATTTATTAGTTTTTCATTTCATTTAAACCAAAACAAAGAAATGGAAGCGGACAAAATACTGTGCATTCAAAATATGAAGAAAAACAAAACCTGATCCCTGCCCAGAACCTGTAGGTACTGACATGGTAGTCATAACAACTATTTCCCTTCTGCTTTTTTACCTTTACTGATCAGATGGGAAGGAAGAATGAGATTTACTAATATCCACTAATAATTTTGCTTTTGCTATTGATTTGACATTCTCAAACACAGTTTTGGATGACAGAACAAAAGCCTCAGAATAGATACAACAGCTGAAGAAAAACCCTAAGTTTGAAGCTATGATTTATACAAATGCTGTATTTAACCTGAGGTTGGGGGACATCAATGAAAAAGAAAGGTTTTATTAAACATTTTGTCATTTCAAATGCTTGGTATTTTTGGCTCAAAGCTCAAGTTGTACCTGTTATTTTCTTCTGATCTCTTGCCAGGGCTTTTTTTCCCCTCTACCCCATGCCCCTCCAAGCAAATTCAATAATAATAATCCTGATATACTTTACTATTTGATTTTTCAGAAGTATAGAACACCTTTTGGTAAATCAAGCTGTGGTAAGAATTCAAAAATTTACATCTCAAGCCTTACTTACTTCTGAAAATCTTGACAACACATGCATCCCAAAATTGACCATGGTTCATCCAAAATGCATGAATGAAGGCTTATGGCAACAAGTCCCTGATGACCCCAGCATGCATATGTACAATTTTCCTTGGTCCTGGGTAGACAGCAGCTTCATTTGGTCATTCTTGCATGATGCTACTAGTATGCACACTTACGAATTTATGTATAAAAGTTTCCTATGTCTAGAAAAGGTAAAACTTTATAGATCAATAACTCCTCCCCTTACATTTCCTCCCTTCTCCCTGTATCACAACAGAAAACACTGAAATCACTTAGCATATCTTCTTTAGATTGAAAGGTATACCTTTTTCTCTGTAGTCCAAGCTGGGCTACAAAAAGTGGCAATAGTCGAGTCCTTAGCTTGCTACTAAATTCTTCTGGAATGGGAATAAAAC
Organism: Rhinoptilus africanus; assembly: GCA_013400135.1. Classification (NCBI taxonomy): domain Eukaryota; kingdom Metazoa; phylum Chordata; class Aves; order Charadriiformes; family Glareolidae; genus Rhinoptilus; species Rhinoptilus africanus. Next base: position 49,366 of record VXBO01010243.1, read on the forward strand.
GAAGTCTAGAAAGTATCTTGTTTCTGTTACCTAAATATTTTGCTTTTATTTCCCAAAGCCAAGGAAAATGTCAATATAACAAATTCCAAACTACAGCAGTAGTTTTTTTCTTTGTAGCTACAAAACTATGGTGCCTGAACTTTGTATTGATGTTTTATGTTTTTGAGAACCTAGCTTGCCGAGAGAAGCAACAGCTTGTTTGTCTTCAGTGTACACAATTAAGGGATGTCTGATGAGGCGTTTACCTCACCTAACCTCATATGTCTAAAAGTTAGTTCTCAAAACTATATTCAGCGTGGTTCTCAGCATGAGTACTTACCCCAAATAACTGTATATTTTTGCAGTCTAGATAGCTATATTTGGGCTGGTCAATCTATGTAGCCTATTGGAACTGTTGGTGTGCAACTCGTGACCATAAATAGATAACTAAAAGAGTGAATTTCTTAAAGATGTCTAAAGTTAGATTAGGTGAATTCCACCTTTTCCAACCAGTTCTTCTCTTTCTTTTCAAAGCCATGAATGTCCACACTCCATCTTTTGATTTTTTTTATTTCATAATAATTTTTTCATACCCAAAATAGATATGTTTTCAGGAACTGGCTGGTGAGCATCTTTGAGTTTTTATGTTTTGTCTGATGTTCCAAGAGACCGAAATGGAGATAAAAGTGAAGACTTGGCTCTGATTTCTCTTTCATTTTTTTGGGAGATTCACAGGTTTCATTTTACCGTGAAAACATTTTTTAAGTTATTTATTGTACAGATGTCCATGATTAGAAGAAACATTTACTTGTATTTCTGCTATTGCTGTTATTACTGACATACAGGTTTTCTTGGCTCCACTGAGAAGAGGTGATACTTTGGTAGGTGATGTGTATACATTTGACAAGGGTCACTATAATCTGAAAGTGCTAGCTATGGAAGGAACTAGATAAAGTGAGCGTTACCATCTCATTCTGTTGATGGGTGACCTGGTGTGGGGAGGGAATGAGAACTCAAAGTCACGCACAGAAGTCTGTGGTATACTCAATTACTTCTTCAGAGTCAAAATTTCTTCAGTCATATACAAGGCCTTTGTTGCTTTTCCATGTTTCCCTCCAGGGAACCTCCACACTGCAACCAGGAGATACAGCTTTGTATAGACCTGAGCCGACATGAATCTAGTTCTCAAGAAATGGTCATATAACGTAGCCGTCTGAGAGTCGTTGCATTGTCTTTAGCACTGCTGAAGCAGGATGATTAAAAGCTTAAGAACTACAGACTGAATATAAATTCAATCTCTACCACATTATGGATAAAATGGAAAATACCATCTTAATCTTTCTTGCTATATACTTCAGTGACAAAAAATAATACCAAATATTTTGGATTGCCTCCATGCTGGGACACCGGATGCTCTGTTTGCTCACATAGGTATAGGACAGTCGATAGAAAAGGGAAGGAATAAAGGCTGGACATTTTGAGTTCACTTGTAGCAACATGAAGTTAAACAGTGACAAACTCATAAAACTAAGTTGCATTTTGCAAGGTACATTCAAAATTTTAGGAAAAACTGAGAAGCGGGAAAGGCCTGAGGTGAGCCGTGTCTTTTGAGTTGTCAATGTACTCTGGGCCTGCTTATGGCCATGTTTGGCTGGAAAGCACTAATTAGATTAGATATACTTGGCTAGAAGGCAGAAAGCTTAAAACATTAACTTTTTAAACATGTGCATACATTTAGAATCTAACATATTCTGCTTTTTGGAGATATATTCTGAGTAAATATCTTGTCAGCATGATGTTATCCTTTAATTTCTCGAATGGAAAAATGCTGTTTCAGAGTCAAATATTGCTCATCTATACATTCCCACTACTTTTACACAGTGTTCACACTACTTTTACACAGTGTTCAGAGAGGACCGTGGATCCAAAATTGTACATCAGTTTCAAAATATACAAAAATGCTACATACTTACTGCCATTTTTGCCATTGAGGCTTTGAGCAGCCTGGTCTTGTGGGAGGTGTCCCTGCCCATGGCAAGGGGCGTTAGAACCGATGATCTTTGCTGTCCCTTTCAACCTGAACCATTCTGTGATTCTATGATTATTAAAATAGGAGTGATTTATTTTTTTACTTCATTTGGGTTTTTTTTATGATCACTGAGGAGTGGGATCAATAAGTATTTTTTTTTCTTCAGTAGGGATAGTTCAAAGCTTCCAAACAGTGTGGACAAGTGATACCTTCTGTCTTTTAAACAGTAAGGAAATCCAGCTGAAGGAAGCATGAAGCACTACAGGGGCCTGTGTCCAGGACTACATTGGTTTACTAATCCTTGAATGTCTAATGTAAAAAGCATGTGCATTTTGTGGAGTTTTGTCAGAATTGTGACACCTTCTCAGCTGAATACCCTAACTACCAGCCTGAGTTAGCCTTGTTCTAACTTTTTTACTATATACCTCAATGAATTTTGTACTCTCTCCTCCTCATAACAAAAAAAAAATGTACTACATACCCTGGCAACTAAAGTACTCGCAGCATGAAAGACAGGAGCTTAATCCACCTCAGGATACTTAGTACCTTAAATTCACATCTCCCAATTCACCATTATAGAAATAGGAAATAATACTTGCATCCTTTGAAGGAGATTAAGGGAGTTGAATCCCAAAACACCTGACATTTCATAAGGATTCCTTATAATCTTGGCTGAAGAAGGTCAAGCTAGATTGCTCTGTAAATGTGCCTTGCCAGTAAGAGGAGGGAAGCATCACCATTAGGCAGACCAGTTCCATCTTTTCAGAAGTAGGACAGAGAATTTAGATGGTTATTTAAAATGTACTGAACCATCATAGGCTATATGTCTAAAAAGTCATGTCAAAGTTTGGACCTAAACCAGGTGACAGGATTCCACCTTCTGACATTCAGAGGCTAAAATTTCAGCAAAGTAGTAACAGAGGATTTGTGCTGAAGTTCACTCCAGCCCTTAGTTAATCTATTCCCCAGCTTCTGTTTTTAAAATGTGAGTACTGATGCAGGACTTTTGAGACTATACCTACTGAGGATAATAAAGAATCCATATCTTGGTGTGATGTTTATCAACAAAAGACCCAGGAAAGGAGTGGCCTCGATAAACTGCTAAACAAACTTACTCCAGAAAGGGCTGTGAGATCAAGCCCTGAAGTCAAGATATCACAGTAGTCTTGGCAAAAAGAAATCAGTTATGTTGTCTTTCAGAAATGATCCTGCTCTGCAACGGATAAAGCTTCTCCACCTTGCATCACTAAAAAGCTTCTGTTGATTGGAACAGGGACACCTTGAGTTCTCTAAATTCCACCAGTGACACAAAGGTAGCAAGAGGGTGACTTTTGCTCTGTCCCAGCTCTGGGATATACTTCCTTTAGTGTCCCTTCTACATTAAGTTTCACAAAGCAATATGCACAGAGCTATATGTGTCCAAGGACCAAGAGACAATTCAGGCTCATCAGAAAAAGGGATTTAAACAAAAAGATAATATAGGCTCAGGAATGTTCCTGAGGAAAAGTTGTTCTTACTCTTAAAAGGATACATAACCCTGAACTGTCACAGTTTGCATAGTGCTGTGTACATGCTTTTAATGAGTATTGAAGCCAGAAGGCTTTCCTATTATATTTGCATAGTTGGCATTACCTTTCCATGGTTCTAGGTGAAGTGGTAGGACAATACCCACAATTCCTTCAGCTCCACTACCCACTGCAGCTTCAGCTATAGTAGCTGACAATGTAATACTCATTCAGCAGCTGATTATAATTAAAAATATCAGAATAATTAAAGTCCTCAGCTTGACAAGCAGAGCCATAACTTTGCCTTCAGACATTCCTCTCTAATTAGTTAATTAATCCTAATGCAAATTATAAGCAATAATTAGTCAGCCAAGCTTGACATAAAAGTCTGCTGACTTACAGCTAAAAGGCTTTTCTGGTTGTTGGTTTGTAGCTTCTTAAGGTGTCTTTTGTCCACTCATAGTTTCTGTGTCTCTGGTCCTGTTAACTTGCTGCTGATATATGGATATGGAAATCAGTTTGCAGAGTGAGAAAAAACAGCTATAAAAATTTGCACTACCATAGGCACTATTTTATTTGCTTAATAAACTGGATAGTTATGATGTGTATAGAATATAAATAAAACATCATATTTGCATTCTAATACAATATAAATGTATAGTTTTATACAAATATGTACATTTAAGAACGTTCACATTCCCAGGTTTAGCAGAACATATCTGCTTGTAGATGGTCTGAGCTGTTCTGGACAATGACATAACGTAAAACCCAATGTGATTCTAAGATTAAGCTAGATTCCGATCTCCCATATCATAAATGAAATCAAATTCTTTTGTACCAGGACAACTGGTATCTGATTCACGTTTTTCCATAGGTTTTTAACAGATCAGGGTTCCGTTAAAGTGAGATAATTCAAATTATCGTCAGATAAATCAAAACTGTGAATATTACATTTCACAAGGCAATGCAGCTAATATTGGCGTGTTGCATTCCACAAAGCCACACCGCTGACATATCACACAAATACTCACAATTGACTTGGAACACTCAACGATGTTTATGTATTTATTCTTTTAAAGCATTTTGTCTGAAAATGTTCCTATTTGCATAAAAAAAGCAAACTTACCGTGCTTTAAAATAGTGGAAGGCAAAAATGAAAAAGCGATTCAGAATGCACAAATACTTCGTGTGGAGAATCCTTGTTCTAACAGAATGATATTAAGCACATATTTTTTTCTACTGTATTATGCTTGGTTTCATTCTAGCTTCTCGTGTAGTTAAAGGTAAGTGGGATCACAGGACCATAAGACACCTACCCACCTCTTGACATACACATCCATTTCTGGTGACAGTTTAATTATGTCATATATTATGGTTATGAATAACAAAACCCAGAAGCATGTGTTTAACCTGCACTTTTCTGAGCCAGCGCAGGTACATCCCCTGGGCTAGTACCAGAGTATTGAGGACAGGAATGAAAAAAGCTGGAGTCAGAACGAAACCAGAATAATTTATCTGAATTCCTTCCAATTTGTAACATTTTGATTAAACATAGAGGTTTTATCATCTTTAATTTATCTCCAGCAAAACCATAGTCAAGACTTATTCTTGTTTTTTAGTCCTCTTGTTATTCATCTCACCTGACTTTAACTGAGCTATGCCTATTAAGACCCAAATAGAAGTCCTCTAGAGTTAAGGAGGGAAAGAGGTTCATATTGTAGTCTGGCCAGAATCACCCCGGGGGATACAGATCTTTTTCCACCATCTACAGAGGAAAGATAGGGTGATGATAGCCCTGAATTAAGCCTCTCAGTTAAGTGCCTAAAGTTGGGTGAGAAAATCTGAGCCTTGTTGAACAGCTTGAGTGACCCAAAATGTAGGATGATGTTAAGTATTTATAATGTTACCCTGCTGTCTATTCACTTGGTGAAAGGAACAAAATAGAACAGGGACTATTATTCAGTAAATCACACAATGGATTTCAAAAAAGCTCTTTTCAAGTAATTTCATCTTCGGATCTGCAGTGTGCACAGAGAAACCCAAATCATTCAGAAAAGAGCAGGTAATTTTCATTTATCATAGAGGATCATGTTCAAGCGGCAAATAATGGGGAAACACTACAAATCTCAGGGAAGTAAGCTTTTATATGTACACAAAAGCGGAGAAAGCATTTGTGTGTGAAAAATATCTCACAGACATCATGATAGCTCCCAGGAGTCAGTGATTACTCTGGATTTGTAGCAGCTTTTTGGGATCAGGTAGAATTGGAGGCTTGTGCCTGTTTCACTGCCTCCCCTCTAATGCTAAGATCATTTCAATGCAGGAGAAGAAACAGGTCTTAAAACAGTGGTTACAGAGCTGTGACATTCTGATTCTAGAAACTCTTGCTCCCATCTGTGTATTTCTTTTGTTACTTGGCTGTTGCTTCTAAGGCCATGATTAATCCTACCAAAATTTGCATCCCTTTATCAATTACTGAGGGTGTGTCAGGCTCTTCTCCTAAGTAATTAGAGATAGAGCAATCAGTTGGATAGACTAAGAGGAAACAGCCTCAGGTTGTGTCAGGGGAGGTTTAGATTGGATATTGGGAAAAATTTCTACACTGAAAGGGTTGTCAAGCATTGGAACAGGCTGCCCAGGTTGAATTACCTTCCCTGGAGGTATTTAAAAGATGTGTAGACATGGTGCTGAGGGACATGTGTTATTAGTGGACTTGGCAGTGCTAGTTTAATGGTTGAACTTGATGATCTTAAGGGTCTCTTCCAACCAAAACTATTCTATGATTCTATGGGAAGGAATGAGACATTTCTTGAGGCCATCAAGGAATGCAGATTGAAGCATCAAGAACACAGATGAGAACTCTTCTTTCTACCTCTCCATTGGCAATATAAGGATACTAGAGTGTGAAGCTTCTAATTCATAGTAGTCAAGTGCCTAGAAGTAGATGAGAAGAACTATCCACTGACAGTTACCTCTCCAACCCCATCCCTATTCTTCATTCACTCTTTTCAGCAGGTGTCAGGAAATTTCAGGGATTAATGACAGGAATTTCTGACCCTCAAGGAAACTGAAGGGCAATAATCTACATTCAGCTACTGCATTTGTGTGTTCTGAAACTTAGCAAGGCTTCTCCCCCCCACCCCCCACTCTTGACTTGGGTTTCATTATGCAGCATTTTATACGTGTGAATTATTTTTCCACTAATGAGAAGTGCAGTGATTTTGGGTGCCAATGGAAAGTAGCAGAAAATTAATGAGAGATGGGAAACAAGGGTAGATTTTTTTTTATTTTTTTCATGCTTGTGTATGAATGGCAGTTAGTCTGTTGTATCAAGGGGAGAATAGATTAAGCATTTTGGAATGCACAACCCAAGAGGGATAGTTAATCCTGGTTTTGACAATCACAAATGTAATACGTACAAATGAGGGGAAGCATTATGCATGATTTTCCTCATTTTACATACAGCACAATATGTTATTTTTCAGCTCTTAATTCATGTCTTCATTAAGTCAAACTGCTCTAAGTCTAACTGGAGCATGCATGTATGATTTGGGAATGAATTAAGATCTCAACAATGATACATTAAGTTTTCTTTTCTTTTTGAAGTGTTTTAGGACATAAGCTTTTTATTAGCAGAGAAAAATTTAAAGTAAAGAAATGTGGCACTCAGACTTAGTTTGCTTGGCTACTATTGACTGATTTGTGGTGACTGTGGGGGCCACCAGCTGTAGCTGTCAATGTCATGCCCAGACAGTGTAGGTATCTGCTCTTTTAGGGGAAATTAGTCATTAAAGAATACCCTTATGCTTGTAATACACGTATCAAGGCTGAAATCCTAGTAGTGTGGTTTATCATCTCTCCTTTTCCTGTCTTTCATGCTTGTGCTGGCACTCCACATAACCCATATTTCTCTCCTAAGAAGCCTGGACTCTACCCATGGCCATGGCCAGTAACTGTCTTGTATGATACTCCTCAGCATAACTCTAGGACTTCTTGGAGCTTTTGATTTGCAGAGTCAAATGAAACACCATCATGTAATTTATGCTAGTTGCTACTTCAGAGTTGCTCTAAATCTTTGTGGGAGATCAGTTTGCATCTTGGCCAAACCCAGCATGTTCTAACCTTGCCCAGTAGTGCTGACTCCACGTCAGGGAAGATGCCCGTAGGCTCCAAAGATGGAAAAACATAGAATTTCTTCATTTCTTCACTTGGGAGTGTCATGATTTTAACTGTTTACCCGGTATTTAACAAGCAAATTAAAATTGTCAAAGTTAACATGTTCCTATATTAAAAACAACTGCAGTTGTTTCAGGTTAATTATTGTCAAGATTGGTACAAGATAAAGAAAGGTAGTTATTAAACATTAGCTGTAGAGATGTTTAACAGTGAGGTTCTCCAATAAAAAAAAAAAAGAAATACTGCTTTATTTCTTTTTAAATTTCTAAATACTAAATGCATTCTTATAAGGCATTGACTAAACAGTTACACAATTGAGTTATTGATACTGAACATAGGAATACTATGAAGAGCAAATTTTATTCCTTCTCAAGAGTAAACACAGGACAATTTTTTTCTATATATATAAGTAACAACCAGTAAAATTTGACCTGACTTGAATTGCATATTGTTACTGCAATTCATTATGCTTATTTTTAGTTTTCTGTTAATTAACATGTGGTCTCAGTGAGTTGAGCTGCTCTTTAAAAGATGCCAGTGTTACTCTGTCGAACTGATTTCCAATATTATCGTAGTGACTGTGCTACACCAGGCAAGAAAACAGCTAAAATCAAGGAACTGCTTTCAAAGGCTATAGCAAAACAACAGAAGAGTATGCGCTATAGATAAAACAGTTTAAAGGTGTGTAGAAAGAAAAATCCTTATCAAAAGGTTGGAATCAATGTTCTGCCTTTATGGGAACTTAATAATAAGATCTTTAAGGTGAGAAACACACGGTCCCTTGCAGATGTTGTCAGGAAAATGGCAGTGCAAGTAAACCATTTAATATTCAGTATTTATGCTAAAATCGTGGTCAGCTGTGACTTCTGTGGCAGTTATCTTCAAGACAATGGATTTGGACTTGAGAAGACTGACTTAAACCAAAAGCTGACTTCCAAATTTTTGGAGATTCTGATTTAGCAATTCCAGTGAGACATGAGATTAATGATTCATACTTGCATTAAGGTTCTAAATATCCCACATGTTGTGCTGAAACAACATTACATTCTCAAATAAAGAAACACTGATAAAATCAAATGTAGATTTAGATTGGACATAAGGAAGAAACTTTGTACAGTAAGGGTGGTGAGGAACAAGTTGCCCAGGGAAGTTGTGGATGTCCCATCACTGGAAATCATAGAATCATAGAAATGATGAGGTTGGAAGGGACTTTTAAGATCATCAAGTCCAACCATTAACCTACCCTGACAAAAACCACTTCTAAAACATGTCCCTAAGTACCACATCTACCCTTTTCTTAAACACCTCCAGTGATGGTTGGACTAGATGATCTACTGGGGGGTTGGACTAGATGATCTACTAAGGTCCCTTCCAACCCTATGATATGATTCTATGGTGAATCCATCACCTCCCTGGGCAGCCTATTCCAATGTTTAATAACCCTTTCAGTGAAAAAAATGTTTCCTAATATCCAATCTAAACCTGCCCTGACATAATTTGAACCCATTTCCTCTTATCCTATCACTTGTCAGCAGGGAGAAGAGGTCAGCCCCCATCTCTCTACAACCTCCTTTCAGGTAGTTGTAGAAATGTTCAAAGTCAGGTTGGATGGGGCTTTAGTAACCTGATCTAGTGAAAGATATCCTTGCAGATGGCAGGGGGGATTGAACTAGATGATCTTCGAAAGTGCTTTCCAACCCAAACCATTCTATAATTCATATTGAAAATTCCAAGTTCTTATGAACTAAGTTCCAGTTTTCTTAAAGTTTAAATTATTATCATAGCTTTGGAAAGTCTTTAAAGCTTAAAGAATCAGACTTTCTACAACTTGGATAGAATTCCAAGATTCCTTACTGTTCCATGGAAATCTCTGTGATGTGAATCCAGCCAACAGGAAAATCTGGGCCATCACTCTTATTTGATCTCAGCTAATCCCATCAGCTCTTTGAGGAAAGCGGTCAGATGTCTGTTTGATAAAAAACCTTTCTACAAAACAAAAAGTAGAGACCAAGTGTGTTTGAATGGAAGATAAATTCCTGACAGACAGTGATGTGCAAACTGTACGGTGTCTACCTAAGAACAGCTAGGTTTCATGAGAAGTTCACTTTTCTGTAATGTACACCAGCCCACAGTTTTCACCCTTTATGCCAAAGAAAATTGTTGAGCAGTAGTTAGGTATTGGGCTAAGTAGCTGTCTCAAGACCTAGCCTGGAGATCTGCATTCCTATAAGAACAAACCTGAAAGTATTGCAAAATAACTGTTTCATAACCTCAGTGACGGTTGAGGTAAGGGGGAGAGATTGCATGTGTTTTTTTCTTTTTTTTTTTTCCTGTGGAGTACAGAAGCCTGACGTTCAAATACCTCAACCATATAAAAGATCTGATTGTCAGAATGCACCTGTACAGAAAAGAAAATGCAATTCCTTGAGATTTTGTAATCAGGGTATAAAATGCTGTTGGCAAGATGAGGTTTTGTCCAACTTCAGAAACCTTCAGAAAAAAAACGTTAATATTAGAGCTGGCTGTCCAACCTTACTTTGTGATGAATGAGAAAAAATGGAAATATTTAGAAGAAATTCATACCAGCCCAATGAATTCTGCCTCAAAAGTGCCTGCTCCTTCATCTCAATGAATTCTGCCCTGAAAGTGCCTACTCCTCCCCACCCACTATGGTAGAAACTAAGGTTACTAATTCAGATATGAACTTTTCGATTGTTAACCTGGTTAAGCATCTGAAGTTAAGTGAGATGAAACCCTCCCAAAGACATCACCGAGACTAACTTAACTTTAGTTCACTGTGGTGGGCCAAACTTGGCTGGCCACCGGGCTCCCACCAAGCTGCTCTATCACTCCCTCTTCTCAGCATGATAGGGGGAGAAAATAGATTGTGGGTCAGGAAAAGGACAGGGAGGTCACTCACCAGTTACAGTCGTAGGTAAAAGGGAGTCAATTTAGGGAAGACTGATTTAATTTATTGACAGTTAATAACAGAGTAGGATAGTGAGAAATAAAAACAAAACTAAAAACACCTTTCCCCCACTCCCCATATCATCTCAGACTCATCTTCACTCTTGACTGTTCTACCTTCTCTCTGCTGAGCAGCACAGAGGGGATGGGGAATGAGGGTTGCAGACAGTTCATGATGCTTCAGCTCTGTCACTCCTTCATCCTCATGCTGTTCCCCTGCTCCAGTGTGGGGTCTCTCCCATGGGATACAGTCCTTGACAAACCTGTCTAACATGGGTCCTTCCCACGGGCTCCAGTTCTTCAAGAACTACTACAGTGTGGGTCCTTCTCCATTGGATACAGTCCTTTGGAAACAGACTTATCCAGCTTGGTTCCCCCTGGGCCACAGTTCCTGCCAGAAAAACTGCTCCTGTGTGAACTCCTCTCCATGGGCTGCAGCTTCCTTCAGGTCATATCCACCTGCTGTAACATGGAGTCCTCCATGGCCTGCAGTGTGAATATCTATTCCACCATGGTCCTCCATGGGCTGAAAAGGGACAACCTGCTTCACCATGGCCTTCTCCACAGGCTACAGGGGAATCTCTGATCTGGGACCTGGAGGACCTGCTCCACCTCCTTCTTCACTGACCTTAGTGTCTGCAGAGCTGTTTCGCATTTTTCTCACTCCTATCACAGATGCTGCACAACATTTTTTTACCCTTTCTTAAATGTTATCACAGAGACACCACCAGTGTCACTGATGGGCTCAGCTTTGGCTGTGGAGCTGACTGAAACTGTCTCTGTCTGACATGGAGGTAGCTCTCAGTGTTTTCTTACAGAGGTCACCCCTGCAGCACCCCAACTCACACCTCACTGCTGAAAGATTGTCACATAAACCAAATGCATCCACTAAAATTAAGCACTTAGTCTAACAAAGTCATCAAGCCACCCTCTATCTGTCATCCATAATCCATTCACCTTGACCCAAAATAGGCACCCAAGAGAGGTGAATCACCTTGTGAAGGATCCAGTCTTTCTCCATTACCTGTCAAAAGAACCTAGATGACCAATTTAGACTCATCTTCTTGATGTTTGTAAATTTGGTGAGATGAATTCCACTCCAGAGATCAAAACCCAAAGACTGGGTTGTGACACAGTATTGATACTGTGCTGGTCAACTTCTTCTGAAAAGGCACAGTTATCAGTTCTTTTATTATTTTTATTACTTTTGTTGGAGGAGTCAATCCAATAGGTTCTGTGTTGTGGCTAAGATTTTCATAACTGCATAAGGAACCTCAGAACCAATGCAATTTGAGTGTCTGCTTTCTCTGTATAGGTCTGAAGATAATATTTTTAAACTGAAATTGGAACCTACTACTAACTAGATTCCTACACTACATAATATACTTAATCAGGTACACTTTTTTCCCCTACTAGAAATCTTGCACCCCTTCAGACAGGTGGTCGCATCTCAGAAGGAAACAGGTCTTATATTTTGTTTGGATGTGGTTTAAAAATAAACAAACATAAAGGGAAACAATTTTATGATGGGGAGATGTTCTCATAAGAAGAAAAATATTTTTCTTCAGTAACCCTGAAGGGCTATAGCTAAACTTAGAATAAAATTTTATTTGATTACAAGTTTTTAAAAATAGAAATTCAGAGTATCTCATCTCAAAAAAAAGTTGAAATGGAGTATTTGGAGTTTATCAGGACATTCCATTCTTTTCTTGTGTGTTTTGGGCAGACTACAATGAGTTGAAACCAAATGTTTCCAGTACATATTCTATGCTCAACATCTCAACATTTTCAGAAGGAAAAAAATGTTTTCACTGGAAATTTTCCAGACAGTTTTCTCTTGATTTTTTTAAAGATGATTCTCTCATTCTTTAGGCTTCTGGACAGAAACTCACAGCATGGTGTCATGATCCAAACTGCTCATGAGCCACCCTCCAATTCCAAACAACGTAACTTCAGAGAATTTCCTCATCTAGCGTTACGCCTGTGCTCATGCGGTGTATATCTGTGGCTTTTTTTCCAATGAGCTTGTTTGCTTCCACTAAGTTGGAAAAGCCCCAGAGCAGTTTGGGAACCTGCGAGCGCTGCAGTGTACCTGCTTTTTCAGCCCTGTTTGCTGACATAAGTCCACTGCACAGGTGGGAGTGTGAGTCTAAGGAGTGTAGAATGCCATGAGCTTCCCTGATGTGTCGTAATTAAACACCTGTGCTTAATAGCTCTTTGCCGAGCCACTGTGAAAATTCGTGGAGTGCTCAACGGTCCTGAACATTTTCCATCTCTCACTTGGGCAGGTGGTCTCAAGTTTGAACTCTGCTATTCAAATAACACCAGAGAGAGAGATGTGATTTCAAGACCTCTTCAAGGCGTTTATTTTCTTCTGCTGCTGCTGTTATTTTTAATGTTAAATGGTAATCCTGAATTTCCTTATTTAGCACTCCTGGAGTGTCTTTATATTCTGTGTATTTACAGTCATGTGTACAGTTGGCGAAACTATACAGATGGCTATATGGATTAAGCGCCTAGAAAAGTTATATACCATAAAATGAGTTTGTGTTAGCAAAGTGAAATGACTTAAATGTATCTGTGAGAAAAGAGGCTAATCATAGAATTTCCTGTAGTCTTAGGGCCTGTCTCTAGAGTCTTTTCGTAAACATGGAGTTCTTCAAGACCTCATAACTCTCTACTGGGAACAAAGGCTATGTCTATACCAACAAACAAATCAAAGCCAGAGCATGTTCTCAACCTCTATCTCCCAGTTATCCAGAATATGTAATTGTTTGCGTGTTTCCTGTATGGTTTTGGCTTGCACCAGCTAGCGTTCTCCTAGACTATGCCTGGGCATGGCCCAGGGGTTTTGCATATGCTATGGGCTGCTCCCAACATGCACTTTGAACACTGCCATCCTGTCTGGAGGGAAAGAGAATTTAGGTATGTGCCTATAAGCCACACTGTACCCTTGCCTGCAGGATGGGACTGACTTCTAACTGATCCAGAGTTTGTTTTATTTAATCATATGCACATAAGCAAAAGTTCAAAACCAAACCTCCTGGGAAAATAAGGCTAATGAGCTTGAAGCTGACTCTCTCTGCTGAGGTGCACCTCATACAGCGAGGTGACCATAAACTGATTCATGATGGCTTAAAGAAGAAGGCAGCAGCGAGTCAGGTCCTGTGGCACGGCAAGGGAGTCTGACCATCACCTCTGCCACAGTATGAGACACATGTCAAGGGAGGTTCCTCTGGCCTGAGTGCTAAGGTGGAAGACAAAGAGAAAGCCAGGGGACCACCACTTCATTATTCATAAAAGGTCCACCTCTAAGGCTATGGACCCAACCTTCTGCCCAGTTAACCTCTTCATTCTTGGAGTCATAAGGACCATAATAACAGACTACATACCTGATAACTTTTCACATAAGTTCACTAGCTTTTAAAATTCCTACTCCCTTGATGAACCAGGTATCCTATATTTAAAGAAATCAGAACCCAAGACCAAGGTGGATGGGGCTTTGAGCAACCTGGTCTAGTGTGAGGTGTCCCTGCCCATGGGAGGGAGATGATTTTAAGGTCTCTTCTAACCTGAACTATTCTATGATTTTATGATTTTCTGTTTTGTTTCAGCCTAAATGTTATTCCAGAGTGTTCTTCAGACCTTTTCTAAAAAGACCAACCAAGGGAAATTTTTGCTTAAAAGCAGTGTGGAATCGAAGTATATGTGAGGTATCTTATTAGCTTTGAGTTTATTCTCAATTCAGTCACAGGAAATATCCATTTTCCTGAAGAAGCAGCAGTTGTCATATTTTGCTGCTGTAGTGTGTGTAATATCAATCTCATGTTTATTTATGCATGTAAAGATTTTATTATTTACATTTAAATATTTATAACATTTCTGCATAAGCAGTCAAAAAAGTTCATCTCTGCCCTTTAGGAACTAAGCAATTTCATTTTACTAGGTAGACTTTTTTCTATATAAATAATTGACACATTGATTTCTCCCTCTGTCTTTATGCTGTTTATATTATTTCTTAAATGCAAGAGGGTTATAGAACTAACAGACTGACTGGTCTGTTTTTATTGCCTATCAAATCCAAACAGACTAATATATCACATGAAGGATCTGGAAAAGGGAGTGGTGATAAAACACTAAAAAATAGGAATGAATTCATTAGAATTCAGATATGGAAGCCTATGCTAATTACATTGCTACATTGAAAAAGTGTTTGCTTCTTCCTGGAAATAACTTTATGTAAATTTTTTTTTCCTGAAACTAGAAATACCGTCTAGCTGAATGGCAGTAGATATAATTCCTGTCCTTCTTTCTTTTGGTAACACTCTCTTAATATGATTTTGTAAAAATCAAGGTGTTTAAACAGGACTCCAAGAAGCCATGACAGTTGTATGGGAGACTGTACTTGGAACACGTTTTCCACTGTCAAGTAACTCAGACCAGTTGTGTATGCTTCTTAATGTGAGAAGAGCATCTTTTTCATTCTCTCTTTCCTCCTTCACTAACTACTTTGGACATGTTAACACTGGCTTTAAAATTTTGTCTTCATGAGCCCTGATGAAAAAAACCCCAAACACTTCTGTCACAGCAATAAGAGAACCAAAATCAGTATCCACTGACATTTAAAAAAAAAATACAAATAGAAAGGGAAAGCAGATGCACAATTTGTGGAAGAATAATAGAGCAAGTAAAATTCCTCCCTAGCTTAATACTACCTTAACACAATGATTCAGTGACCATTGGAGTTAACCTTTTTCTTTTTTTTTTTNTGGTTAACCTTTTTTTTTTTTTTTTTTTTTTTTACTTTCATTTAAGTCAATGCAATCCCAGTCAAGGAGAAAGTAAATTGATCTTTTAGAGTTCAATTCTGCCACCCAAACAGAGCCTACCTAATGGCATCACAGGTATGTTAGGCATTTTTACCAGTTGCACCGTTGTGCAAGAGTGCGGTCAAAGAAATGGAAGGAGAAAATCTCTTGTCTCCATCAATTGTGTCTGCAACCCAAGCAGTCAAGAGAGCTGAAAAGAAAACAGGATAGCCAAGTGGCTTATCCAAGGTGTCAGCTGAATTGCAAAGCCAAGCGCAATATCCAGGCTCTGTGCTCTAAACCAATAACTATTCGCAAGTCCATCCTGTTCCACTAAGCCACTGTTAAACAAAAGGAAAACACAGTACTCTTTCTTTTAGTCGTCATTCGTAGTTTATCTTCCTTTGGCTGCTTCTCAGACTTTTTCCTATTGTGTATTTTTCCCACGTGGAAGCAAATTATGAGATTGTCTGTTCTTGCTTCTGAGCTAGGAACACAGTCCTTAAAATCACACCCAGCACACCACATAATCTACTTCATAAATTTCCTTTACAGGTGTTCGGGAACCAGCGCCTAAGGGTAGGTTTCCATTGTTTCTCCTGGTTCTATTAAAATCATTTCACACAACTTCAGTTTGCTGTTTTAATTTTTAAGCTTTCATTCTGTTTCCTTCCAGGTTTAGGGATGAATATTCTTCCTTTGCCTAATTTCAAAACCAGAAGACTATATGGAATTTCAAACACTGCTCCAACGTGAATATTGCCAGCTTAGCAACCTGCTTAAGTAACCCAAGGGGAAAAGGAACAGAGGAAAATAAAGAGAAAAGGCATAGCTAATAGTTTAAATTGTACCTTAGAAAGAAGCTATACTGAAATAATGTTATTGAGGTTGAAAGTCAGGCATGAGACCTGGATCACTTCTGCCAAAATGTGGATGTTTCCACTGTTTTTTTCTAATCACTGCTGGCCCTACACAGAAAAAGATAGAGTTAGTTTTGAAATTTATAACATTTTTTTGAAATTCAGAGTAAACTATGTCCATTATTATTGGGATTACTCTCACCTGCTTTAAGCATCAGCAACTTAAATATTTATATCTAAAATAGTCAAACCAGGCTCCTTTTCCACACAATGAAGAGTAAGAGGCAATTTCAGAGAGCAATTCATCTCCTCCCAGGGTCTAAAACATGGGAAAAGAATCTGACTTCGGAGGCACATATTTTTCTCCATTGACTATCAAAGGAAGTTACTTCATCACCCAGTTCTGGATTGAGATGATTAGCTTACAGATCTCAGATGGCAGGTGAGATAAATCTTGTTTTCTGTGACTTGCATGTACCGCAAGTATTCCACAAAATGAGGGAACAGCTTCTCCCGAACATGGCAGAAGCTAGATTTTTAAAGATTATAGATAGCTCCAGATTTTTCCATTTTTAGGTTTTAGAGTAGAAGATTTACAAGGCTTCAGATATTGCATTTTCAGGCTGTTCCTTTTATTTTAAACCCTAGGATCAGATTCAAATATATGAACGAACTAGACGATAAACTCCTACAACAATCTCTGAAAGCTCTAGATGTATAGATGATGATTTCCATCATCACCAATAAGTCTCTGCTAGAATAAATTTCACCTTAAAAATAAATATTTTAGTGGAGGGTGGGGAATTGCATTGATTCAAACACTTAACAGAAAAAAATTTTACAAATGGGGAAGGCTTGGAAACATCAAAAGAAGCTGTGGACAGATTATTTAAGGAATTTAAGTGGCTTAACCCCATTGAAAGCACTAAAGGTTAGGTGCTATCTCAAAAGAAGAAATCTATACCATAGATCCTCACTTTCAACTTACTGTATGCAACTGATGTCAACATTCATAACGCTGTTAGCCCCAAGGAAATGTCCTTACTAGTAAGTTCACTAGCAAGAACTGTGAGACTGATGTTGTAAGTGGCTCGCATGAATACCGTGGGACCAGCATCTAAAAAGAACGGAGAAACATTCATTAGTTAAGAAATAGCTTGGCTGCTTTTTCGTCCTTTTCATCTCTTACCACTGCCCTGCTACTGCTTTTGGTCTATATAATCAGCTAATGAGATTTCCGCTTCTTCAGGCAATGAAGCAAGTTGTGCTTGAAGAAAAGTTGCGCCTAGATTCATCGCGATGTATTCATATACTATTAAGAAATATTTTACAGAGCAGCACATTTAAACAAATATTAAATTCACACAATTGTTAATCAGTGTGCCATCTGGAAACATTTGAAAGTTTAGACTCTTAATTGCCTGAATCTCATAAATGTTCAAAATTGTTGCATACTACAGGCTATATTGCATTTAGGACTTTTTTACTGTATAAATACATGTAATTAAAACGTGAGATAGGAACACTTTCCAGCAGCTGTTGTGAGAGCTGTAACCATCTTCCCTATTAATCTTCAGGGATTTGAAATATGTGTTGCTGAGCACTAGGGTCAACGACATGCCGTTACATTTGAATCCCACCATTTGACAAAGCATTGCATTCTGTTTCTAAATTCTTTCATGTGACTGACAGCTACATCCATTTCTTCCCGAGGCCACTCTTTAAATTCCTTTGTACTTGTAGAAGCAAGTTTGCTGGCTCAAGAATTTTGTCTTAACTCTGCCTCTAAGACTTGTCAACGGCAAATTAGGACAAGAAATTCTAATTTATGTTTCAAAGGCACCTATGGTAGTAAGAGAAACTATTTTTATTTACATTTTTTTCCTCAAAAGTGTCAAATCAAAGACTCTATAATTACTATATATTTTCAGGAGATGTCGTATTATATTGACTTCAGGGGGCAAGTGGTAGGTAAGGTTAATCTGAGTAAAGTCAGTGAAATGCACAAAGGATTTCTGTTCGTGGCAAATGTTATTCAGAGAATTAACTATCTCAGTAAGAAAACAGAAATATTTAGGCTATCAGCTGCTCTAGACCAAGGCATTTGAACACAGAGATAGAAGACACTTCTGGGGTAGGGCAACTTCTTCATGCCTGTAGGTCAGTGGAAGAGTGTCTCTTCTCATATACCATTAATGGTCTTGACCAAGGTAGTGAAAAGGTTTTCAATGATGGTGCATCTACTGTTTTTCATCAGACATGTTCAACAATCCAACATTAATGAGTATTTTTAGTTGCATCTCTCACTTTGCTTTCTCAGGAAATTCTCCATAGCTGCTTCCTGTACTCTCTTGTTCTTCACCATGAGTCACAGATGCTCCTTACTTAGAAAGCCCAGAGGCAATCAGCACTGACTTTGTTTATCTCTGCGTTAATTCCCAAGCTATGGCTATCAACCACCAGCACCTTTTACAGCCAGACAAACAGTGAACAACATATGTGATACAGACTCTTTTGTGCTGTTTCCAGATACTGCTATGTATGTTATTAAAGTGTATTTCTGGTACTGTTTATAAATAGCTGCGATTGTCACCTTAGGAAAGTTATGTAGTTGTGAAGAGAAAGGAGTGATTCATGTGATCTTTAGACAAATGAGCCATATTGGTATGCTTGGAAGGCTTGATGACCAAGTTGGTAGCTGATAGGAATAATTCTCTCTTTTTTTTGTATGGTTGCTAGAGGATTCGAGAACCAAATTAACTACTGAATGCCCCTGACCTTAATCCCATTTCAAAGAGGATCTTCGTCAGGAAAAAGGAAAAGTATGTTTGGGAACTGAAAACCTACATGTTGGGGAGGTACATGACTGGCAAAGCATTACTGTTATGTGAGAAAGGTATAATTTGTCCTCTACCTGTTAGATAAGAATTAGCATGTAGTGCATCAAATAATTCTTTTTTTACTTTTTTTTCTTGTGGGTTTTTTTTTCCCTGAGCTTATATCCCTGGCCCAAGAAATAAACCATAACCTGCATCAACTAAGATTTGTCNAACCCCTCCTCTTAATCCTTTTTCTTCCCTCCTACAGGTGTAAGGGATGGAGCAATGACCTCTTTTGCAAGAAAAGAGAAAGCTAATATTGCTTTCCCAAATTAAGATCCCACAGAACAACTGTAAACTCAGAGTTTCATCATTTTTTCTTTATTATCAAAATCATTCTTTAAAAAAGAGGAGGTCTGAACAGTTCTCTTTTTTTTTTTTTTTCCTTTCTTCTTCTCTTTTTTTTTTC
>VXBO01010243.1:69949-98370 GCA_013400135.1 Rhinoptilus africanus
TTCTTCAGCCTATCTGTTTTTGAAGGAGCACATGCTTTCTTGAGAAAAGGAAAATTTAGACATGGGGGGGGGGGACACCTGTAGACAGTTCTTATACAGACATTGTTGGAAACATGCAGAAGAGGGAAAAATACAGCTTTAAATCAGTATTTTTGTGACACAGCTGACAGAGCATAATGCAAGTAGGGCTTCCATACCTTTGGGTTATGAAATGAGAGACACAGGGCCTGAATTATTAGTGTTAAAGAGAAAGGAAAAGTGCTGGTTTAGCACAAATGAAAATTTCCCACCAGTTGACTCATGCAGTCTTTTTGTGAGTTCAGAACCAGATCCACAAATGCGGGATAAAGAAGCAAAACTATTTTAAAAGCTTTAAAGAAGGGCTACTGTCCTTCAGATACAGAGATATCGCAGTTACAATTGGTAGCGTTCTGGAATTCAGGAGTTCTAGGTTTCTGTTTTTAGACATTAACCCAAGATCTGTTTTCTTTGTGCTTATTACCAAGGAGCTGATTTTTTCCTTTCTTTCCTGGATTTAGAAATATTTGTGTGACCCAAATTCAAGGTCTGACCTATAGTCCAACATAATTGCTTTTTAATTTGCTATCATTTGCAAGAAAGGATAATTTCATCTGCCTTACCTTTGTTTTGAGCTCTGAAACATTTATTTTTAATGATCTCTGCTGCTGCTTTCCTATGTGACACTGTGCAAACCATTTCACCTTTTGTTCAGTATTTCCGTGTTTCATTCTAACAGTATTGATTTCTCTGGTCCACTTCAACTGGTTTTAGCCTTTTTGGACCATTTAGACTTTTTGGTCCATTTGCTTCTGTAAAACAAATGAAAACTAAGAATTCTACTGAAATGTTCTGAAAAAAGAAGAAATAGAATAAATCAAGGAGGAGAAAAATGCAACAAAATCAGTTATTCTGTATGCAGTGGGACAAGTGAAGACAAGATAGCGATGGGTTTATGTTTCTAGCTGGATCTTCTCTTGTTCGACAAGGTACAACCTCCGATCCAGGCTTGTGAATCGTTGCAAAATCTTCTTTTACTTCCACTGATTATCTGGTATTGTTAAAGACTGAGACTACTTTGAGCACATTGAGCCGACTCTACAGAGGAGGTACTACTGATATGTCTTTCCTCTGTCTGGCAACTTAATTTTATAAAACTCAAAGGCTGTAACATCCTTGCAATCTGTACCCCATCTGTCAAATTTTGGCTGGAATTGGCCAACAGATGTTTTGCAATGCTACTGCTTCTCTCCAGTTCTACCACATTCCTCCCCCAACATGCTTGTTTGACACATGCACCCAACACTATGGTATGCAGAAAAGATAGCGTAAGATACCTCTTCATTCCTCACAATAAATCCATGCCTGCATATCAACATCTATATGCCTCAGATGAGAATGTAACTTATTTTTGGCACAGGGAAATATGAAGTCACAGAACTGTCTGAAAGGCTGTGTTAACTAAACAGAGGTGCAAAGCAAACGGTGGGAAAAAAAATAGAGGTAGAAAGGGGAAAATCAGTTGTTACAGGGTTATACAGGAAGATAGCTGTAAAGACGTAAAGAAAATTTAGGTTTTATGTGTCACATTAATTCTCTATCCTGAACTTCATAGCCACACATTGCCACTGAAGAACATTATCTCCAAGACAGCCTCAGTCTTCTTTCTTCTGAAGTTCAGCATGCCAAACTCAGAATTTCCTCATCGTCTTTCTGTCAAATCCTGCAAGATTTTTTCCTGCTCACAATGCAATTCTAGTACTACTGACTATTCAGATTGGATTACGCAACTCTAGTGTTACAAATTATTTGGATTGTATTATTCAGTTGGATCATTTTAGAATAAAGTATCATAGAACCATAGAATGATTTGGATTGGAAGAAATCTTTAAAGATCAGCTAGTCCAATCCCCCTGAGAGGGTCAGGTTGTTCAAAGCCCCATCCAGCCCAACTTTGAACACTCTTAATGATGGGGTAACCTGTTTCAGCGTCTCACCACCCTTGGTAAAAAATTTCTGCCTGATGTCCAATCTAATCTACACTCTTTCTATTTAAAACCTTGTTCTGCCACTTCAGGCTCTGACAAAAAGTCTCTCTTAATCTTTCTTATTAGCCCCCTTTAAATATTGAAAGGCCACAATAAGGTTTCCCCAGAGCCTTCTCTTCTCCAGGATGAACAATCTCTCAGCCTTTCTTCGTAGCAGAGGTGTTCCAGCCCTGTGACTGTTTTTGTGATTCTCCTCTGGACCCGCTCTAACAGGTCCATGTTTTTCTTGTACTGGGGACCCCAAAACTGGAGGCAGTACTCCAAGTGGGGTAGTAAGTCACAGTGACTGAAACATCACGAAAAGATACTTCTGCATTGCAAAGTTATAGCTCTCTGGTTATGATTTTGCTCAGGGATAAAGTGGTTCTAAACTTTCCAAAACAAAGATTTTGCTATTAACATATCCTATTCAAGGCAAAAGAAATAGTTTCTGAGACATCCAAAAGAAGAACTGCAGACCACTAGAGCCTTTGGGATTCTTGGCACAGGCATTAATGTGAGCCACCACATCCACCATGCTCAGCAGGAAAACTGTGGACAAACCACTTAGGTCACCCTGCCTTAGTTCAGGGGATGGTACAGGTGATCTTGCAAAGAATTTCCGAGTACAATTTTCTATGATTTCTAGGAGTGATGGTCCATTGTGTTTCTCAGAAGAACAGGGATGCAGCACCGGGGACTTTTGTGCTAGTAATACGCAGAGTTAATAAAGAGATAGGAAGATAGGCACAAACAGAGAAATAGATATAATATGGAAGTAGACTTATAATTCTTGTTTGGATTTGACAATCTTGATGCTGGTTGGCCTGATATTCACTATTTACTCTTGTTTCTTACTGCTTCCCCTAGCATTTCTCTTTTAAAGGAAAAGAAATACATTAACTACCAACCTCCTTCCCCTAAACCTTTCTCACACACAACCTGCTGAATCTCTAGCTTAGAGTGATGCAAAAACAAGAGAAATCTTTCATCTTTAACAAACAGGATGAAGAAAGGGTTAAAGATATTTTCTGCACCTGGAAATTTTTTCCAACAGTAGCAGAGATGAACAGTCAAACAGCAGCCTTTGATCTTTCCATGCTGTGTCACAGCTTGTGCACAAAAATATTTCATGTAAGGTTTGGGAGAGTCTGCCATCTGACTACGAAAGGTGGGGAATACCATGATAAAGAACATTAAATAAAGACATGCTCTGAGGCTTTATTCCTCAGATAAGGCTGTCTATACCCCTTTTCCTTCTATATTACAATCACAGCTGGACAATCACCCAGCCGGAGGCAGTCCTTGCAAGGTCCATCTTGCAAGGTCCTTCCTGCCTAAAGTGGAGGTGGGCACAGCAGTAGAATGAATCTTCACCGTGTCATCAAGACAGTCCCCTGTAGATCTGATTCTCACTCCTCCTATAGGAATTGAGGCCCAGATTTATCCTCTATGGCTTAAGTTACCTGAGCTACTCTAAGACTGTCATCTAGTCAAGGAACAAAGAGAGAGGTATCTCAGGAGAATCAGCAAATGTACCTAAGATTGAAGTCATCCCATGAGTACATTTATCTCTTTCTCTGCCACAGAGATCTTAAGTAGGTACTTCAAGTTGGGTGGGATGAATATAGGCATGTGGACCCAAACTATGATCAGAAAATAACCAGGTCTTTAATACCTTGCAATGTAAGAAATCACTTCAGAGTTCACCAAGTTAAATTTGAACTACTTCTGTTTTCAGAATGTTTTCCATAAAATTATATGCCTTCACCTGAAAAATAGTTTTACATTTTTTTCTGTTTGCTCTCACACATTATGTAGCTGATCTGATTTTCTTCTAAGATAAGAATGTAAATATAAATAATGCCTGTTGCACACAGTATACTAAGACACAGAGACCCATTATATGCAAGCACTTTTTTGATACATACAGAGAGAGAGTGTACCTCTCCAGTGGTGGATACTCCACCACCTATTTCTCGGGCAATATAATCCAGTACTTCACTTTCTTTCACTTTTCTCCTAACATCAAGTTGTTAGGAATATGCCAGATGAATATTTAGGGGAAAGTAAGCAAAGAAATAGAGAAAATATTCTTTTTCCACTGAAGTTAATCAGGATTAATTTTTGTAATGCATTTCTTTGAATGTCCTTATACTGGAAACACGTCACGGTTACTTTTATTCATTGAGTGGACAGCACAGAAGAAGCAAAACTGAATTCTCATGTATGGGCCAAGGACAACTTTTTGTAACAAAATATAACCCAACATTTAAATTTAAAATACTACATTCTTCATGGATAAGAAACAAGTGCAAAGGACCTCTGGAAAAAAAAACTGTGACTCTCCCCTTTCTTGCCCTGCAAGACTGAAGGATAATTGATTGTAAATATTTTGGCATGTGTAGGACTGTTTCAGGACTCAATTTTGCTTTCCAAGGGCTTGTGGAGAGGAGGAAATCCACATACAGAAGGGAGAAGAGATTTTTGTATGGCTAGATTTTTTTCTTAATAAGTAATAAATACTAAGAAGTGATACAAGGACTTGGAGAACTGGAATAAATCCATGGAGGCAGAGAAGAGGAAAGGTTTATAAGGCAGGGTAGAAAGGAATGGTGACACGTAAATGAACAGTGAAATAGCTTTTCATTTATTCTGTGGTATTACCGTCTAAACACCCCATATTTATACCCACAAGCTTATGTGACCTGACATATAAACATGTAGATGCACAGTAAATGAAGTGTGGGCCCAGGTATCAGCTGTGTGTATGTGTATAAACACTTATGTGACTTTACATTCACACATATAGAAAACGTATTGTATCATATTCAATGCCTCTTCTATTTAAAAAAACAGCATGTAATTTTCAAACAGCATTGAAGTTAATTATTTCATTGTGGGGTTTTTTTATTATTATTGGAAGTGTTTCACTTAAATGAATAGATGCTTGACAATCTTTCTTTTTTGTTTCCTCTCAGACTTCTTCTCGGTACATATTTTTATGGCAAGCTGTGATCTGGATGGAGCGTAGATATAGGGTATGGTTTAAATAATTGTCTTTTTGGTCTTTTGTCACAAAGTCAGAAATTTCTGCAGCATTAGTGGACCCAGACTCTGTCATGTTTTCTCTAGACCTCCACCTGATTGAAATACACGAGCAATGTATTGCTCTCTCCTCTAGAGCTGAATACTCCGAGTCTTGCTGAAGAAGCAGTAGTAATTCTAATATCAATAATCCTTGCCATCATGACCCCTTCACAAAGAATAACAAATATAAATTGGTCAAGCTTCCCAAATTCCCAATATACACATCAGATACAACCAAGGGTGAAATTAAAGGATGTCCCAGCCTTTCTACAGCCACTGATCTTTTTTCCGTTTTCAAGGAAATTACAGTAGCTTAAATAAAGAGAATCCTGACAATAATTTATTTTCCTTTTCTTTCAGAGCTTTCACAGTTAATAAACACTTAACATTTTCAAAATTAATTGCAGTGGAATTTTCTGCACTATTTAGAGAGCCTTGAAAAAAGGAGTTGTCAAACAGACCCAATATGTCTCAAACTCGACAACCATATGACTTAGCCTTGTGTTTTAGCCATACGGATGAGGAAGGCAACTGTGATTACTCCTCGTGAAAGGGGGGGAAGCGAGACAAGATTGCTAATGTCAGCCTGGGTTGTCAAGTGTAACCAAGACTGTGGAATTGCTGAACTGTGTACCCAAGAGTGTGTCAAGGCTGGATAACTTCCATAAAATAGGACAGTCAGTCACGTGGTGTTTTGAGCCAGCTAAAGTGTATGTGTGCCTACAACAGATGTGCCGTGTTAAAGATAGTACCCAAAAATGGTCAGGTGCCAGCATAACAAGTTTGTGAGCAGATCCTCCCAGCAGGAGCCAATTTCAGTGAAACAAGCTGGCAAAGCAGCACACTTGTCATAGATGCAAATGCCAGATTTGGCATCTGCATGTTTGTGGCACTGAGGGGGGGGGAAGAAGATCCAAGTTTCCACCACCAACTGGTGCCAGGGCTTCAAAGAAGAAATCTCTCAGATATTTGGTCTGTGGAAAATGTTGACATGATTGCATAAATCTCACTTTAAAAAATAAAATTAAAAAAAAAAAAACAGGAAGGAAAAGCAACAACAACAAACCAAAATCCCAAGTGGTAACTACTCTGTAGTCTGGTGACCTCCTTTGCATAGTTGGTAAAAAAAAAAGTTAGTGTCCTGGCTTCTCTGAAGTCAAATTCTCACCATGGCATCACTGTGTGCTTCTATGAAAATATTCACAGCCCAGATAATCCTGAAAAATAAGCTTTTGTTAAAATAATGGGCAGTTCTTTATAGCCTCTTCATTCATTAAATATAACTAGAGGGGTTTGTTTTGATTTGAAAAGACCTTTAAGATCACCAAGTCCAACCATTAACCTAGCACTGACAAGTCCACTGTTAAACCATGTCACTCAGTACCACATTTACACGTCTTTTAAATATCTCCAGTGATGGTGACCCAACCACTTCTCTAGGCAGCCTGTTCCAATTCTTAACAACCCTTTCAGTGAAAGATATTGTTCCTAATATTCAATATAACACTTCCCTGGCACTACTTGAGGCCATTTCCTCTTGTCTTTTCACTTGTTGCTTGGGAGAAGAGATCAAATCCAACTCTCTACAACTGCCTTTCAGGCAGTTATAGAGAGTGAGAAAGTCTCCCCTCAGCCTCATTTTCTCCAGGCTGAAAAATCCCAGCTCCGTCAGCCTCTCCTGAGAAGGATTGTGCCTTAGACACTTCACCAGCTTTGTTGCCCTTCTCTGGACACACTCCATGCCTTCTTGGACACCTGGGCACACTGCTGGCTTGTATTCAGCCAGCTGTTGACCACAACCCCATGTCCTTTTCTGACAGGCAGCTCTCCAGCCGCTCTGCCCCAAGCTTGTAACTCTGTATGGCATTGTTGTGACTCAACTGTGGGACCTGGCACTTGGCCGTGATGAACCTCATACCATTGGCCTTGGCCCATCGATTCAGCTTGTCCAGGTCTCTCTGTAGAGCTTTTCTACCCTCAAGCAGATCAAGGCTCCCCCCCAACTTTGTGTAGTTTGCAAACTTACTGAAGGTGCACTCAATCCCCTTGTCCATATCATTGATAAAGGTATTAAACAGAACCATCCCCAATACTGAGAGCTGGAGAGCACCACTTGTGACCAACAGCCAACTGGTTTTAACTCCATTCATCACCACTCTTTGGGTCCAGACATCGACCAGTTTTTCACACAGCAAAGAGTATGCCCGTCCAAGCCATGAGCAACCAGTTTCACCAGGACAATGCTTTGGGAAACAGTGCCAAAGGCTTTGCTAAAGTCTAGGTATGCAACATCCACAGCCTTTCTCTCATCCACTTCGTGGGTCATCTTGTCATAAAAGGAGATTAGGTTAGTGAAGCATGACCTGCCTTTCATAAACCCATGATGACTTGGCCTGATTGCCTGGTTGCACTGTATGTCCCGTGTGATGACACTCAGGGTGATCTGCTCTGCAACCTTCCCTGGCACCAAGGTCAGACTGACAGACTGGT
The DNA here is from genome assembly GCA_013400135.1 of Rhinoptilus africanus. Taxonomy (NCBI): domain Eukaryota; kingdom Metazoa; phylum Chordata; class Aves; order Charadriiformes; family Glareolidae; genus Rhinoptilus; species Rhinoptilus africanus. The sequence goes on from VXBO01010243.1 coordinate 77,575, forward strand.
AGTTCCCCGGATCCTCCTTCTGGCCCTTCCTGTAGCTGGGCTTCACATTTGTTAACCTCCAGCCAATTGGGATGTACCTGGTTAACCAAGACTGCTGATAAATGACAGAAAATCACTTGGTAAGCACATCCACTAGCTCCCTCAGTACCCTTGGGTGGATCCCATCCATCTTGTGTGTGTTGAAGTGCTGTAGCAGGTTTCTAACCATTTCTCCTTAGCTTATAGGGGGTTCATTCTGCTCCCTTTCCATGTCTTCCACCTCAGGGGACTGGGTACCCACAGAACAAATGTCCTTTCTGTTAATGACTGAGGCAAAGAAGGCATTAAGTACCTCAGCTTTTTCCTCATCCTTGGTCAGGATGTTTCACAACACATCCAAAAAAGGATGGAGATTCTCCTTAGCCCTCCTTTTGTTGCTAATATATTTAAAGAAACAAAACACAGAAACCCACTCTAACTGAGTTCATTTCTCATTATAATTCTTCCATGGGTGTCTAAACAATTGTTTTAAGATGGACAGTTTTCCAGAAGACTGTTGTAACAGAATATGATGGACAAATTTGTGTTGAGAACTACTACAAATTTGTATTGAGAACTATCTGATTTATGGAATGCAGGTGTCATTTGAGAACAGAAGATAGACTGGCATGTGTTTCAGGACTCAAGAAAACTGTTAAGGAGGAGTTTTCAGGATTATCTCCTCTCTCCAAGGTTTTAAACTATCTGTGACAGTAAAATGTTTGTGTTTACAGCTTCTGTTCGGTGCAATCTACATGTCTGGAGAAAACTTACACCATGTTCCTAGATGGAGCATCTCCCCCAAAGACTAGAGAGATGATTAATGGTTACCATCACTGAAGAGATGTTCTACAGGGTTCAGAGTCACACCAGAGACAAATGGCTTCAGTTTCATTTAGCCTTTTATTGATAGTAGGTGCAAACAGACTGTAGAATAGACTTGCCAATATCACAGAAGCAATGCCAAACCTGCTGGGTTTTCCATTGCCTGGAACCAGGAAACTCTGGTTTTCTCAGTTTCAGGAGAATAAATGGTGGCTTAATTTCTAGGAAAACATAGCAGTTTACTACAGTCAGTTTCTTTTCAAGTCAACAAACAGTGACAGCTTTTCCCACAATGCCAACAGGTAGAAGCTGGCAATGGTCACCCGAGACTTCTTTCCTCAGGAATCAGATAGACCAGGAGGAGCTGGATGTCCTACAAAGGCTATTCTGCCATGTTTTGTTCATTGCTATGTTCATCCTATAGTTTGGATCTAAGCCGGTGAACAAAAACCATCCATATGAAAACAGTAGTATAAAAATATGGCACATATAAATTTTAAAATCAGATGAGAGAAAGAGAAAAAGTAGAAAGGAGAGGGAACAATCCTGGAGTTATGCTGACTGAATTGCTCTTTAAGCAGACTATTATGTGTATCAGCTGAAAAATTGGACAGGGAAGAGCAGTTATAGCAAAGTCATACTGCATCCAAGATGAACAGACTGAGGCTGTGGCTACAGATTGGTATAACCTGGCTGGAGAAAATAATTTCTTGGAAAAACAGTATGATTTTGGAATTTGGAAACTCCTTACATCCTTTCCATCTCCTTCGACTGTTTAATTCTCATTTTTTCCTAAGTTAAGCTGAAGAAGATCTGGAAGATTTCATAAGAATAAACAACACTCTGTAGAGTCTTTCTGGGGCTACAATTTCTTAGTCACTCATAAGGTGTGTTTTTATGGTCAGTAGCCCAATATTTAAAGACTCAGACTGAGCTGAGGCAGAAGTTGCTTAGAAATAGATATGGATGAATTGATTTTACAGTTTATTTCAACTAAAGATGAGGTTGTCAAACTGGTTAAACCATTTCCCAGAAATTTCTGTTTCTGCCCACTGATGTTAAAGGTTATCTAGAAGATGAATATAGAGATTTACACTATGGAGTGTAAGCCCACGTGAGCTGAATCTACCCAGATATCTAAATCCAAAACTGTCTGAAGTGTGTAAGTTAGATGACCCTGAGATGCTCAAATCAAAATGCTGTTCTCTTTGGCTCCTGATATAATCAGTGAAGAGAAAAAGATCCTTCCAGATTTGACTCAAAGCTCCTACATTAGACTTGTGTTTTGAATCTTCCTTTGGAGCTGTATCTCTTGACTAGAGGAGGTTAGAGAAGTGTCTTGGCTTTGATTCCCAGTAGCAGCTTTACTTCAGGCACTGTGAATAATACCATTTGTTCTGTTTCTTCTCCTTCCTTCCTACCCCTCAACTGTATACCTTCATTGCAATTCTCTTTGAAAGACAAGTTTTTTATGACAGGTGTGTGGTTTGTTTGTGCTTTTTTAATATATGTTTTTATTGATTTCCAGCTGTGTCTGACTAGAAGTCACCATATTTCATTCCCAAGTGCCTAGCTACATGCAACCCATTCTTCACAACCAGCTTTCTCAACACTCAGGTTTTTTTGATGAACCCATCAATTATAGTTCCAAATAGGTCTATGTGGGTTTCAAGATCTCAGTGTTTTTAGGTTAGACAGGTGTGAAAGACTGGAACTTTAAAGTAATTGTCTCAAAGCTTGCTTAAGCTTCTGCAAATTGACGTCAGGCTTGCAGGAGGATAAGAAGCTTGATTGTATCTATTTAGCACCTTCTGCAGACCATCCTCTTGCTTGCTGGTCACCACCCAAGATTGTCATCAGCTGAAGAGAGTGTGTTGCTCCCCCCACTGGAAAGAGTGTAGCCCTCTGGCTATCAGAGTGGCCAAAGCTGCCTAGCCCGAGGGTCCACCCAAGCCTGTGTTGTTAACTCTAAAATTGCTGAAGCAGAGTGATTGTGCCAAGCACTGCCCAAAGAGCAAGGGGGCAGGAAAAGCTTATAAGGCAACCTTGTAAAATGACAATTAGCTGGGCAAAAGCTGCCATCACACTGATTGGTCAGGTTATGGACCGACATGGGCTACCTGGATGGTAACTGGTGCAGCGACCCACCACAATTTGTGAATCGGGACCGAGACACCCACCACCATCAACCACGGAACAACAGGACACCGCTGAAGTTCCGCAGGACCCCTGAGACATCACTGGGCCTGTGGTGGTGAGTATACTCTTGCTATGTTCCATAATACTGCTTCTCTTTTCTACCTTTCCTCTATTTCTACCTTTACTCTAACGCTTGTCTCAGTGACTTTTGCTGGGGAATAGCAATAAACCAGCAATGAGTGGCATCTGACCTCATTTGCATCTTAATTTCACCCTTGGAATAACTGCGAACCTATCTTGAGCCTAATTTAGTTGGACCAGGTTGTAACAACTGGTGCAGGGACATGGAGGAAAGAAACCCAGGCACTTGATGCAAGCTGGCCAACAGGATTATTTCATACCATGAAAGTCACATTCAACATAAATTAGAATGTTTGCTACAAAGTTCTTTTTCTCTTCTATGATGGCTGCAATCCTGAGAACTTCTTGCCCTGGTGTTGCACCCCTGAGGTCTTCTCTTCATCCCAAAGCCCTAGCACTTGGAGTGTCTGACATTTGCTGTCCCCTGCTGGGAGTGCACAGCTTCCTACTGATATAATTGACTGAGTACGGTCTTTGTGTATTTTATATTGGTATTGGGATCAGTATTGTTTCTTTTGTGTTATTAATGTTAATTATCTAGTTTTATTCTATTAAATCTGTTTATATTTCAGCCCTCAGGTTTCCTTGTTTTTTTCCCGATTCCCCTTTCCAGGTGGGGAGGGGTCATCGGGTGATAGAATAATTGTCTAAGTGACAACAAATTGTTGTCAAACGATAACACCCAGTCAATACAATCAAAGGAAAAAGATAGCTGGAGAGGTATTTAGACATTTATCTAGCTAAGTAACTCACTAGTCTCTGCAAAGGGTTTCGCCCCTTTTCTGATGCTTGGATGTTTATTGTTGTCAAAATGTCCTAGACTATCTAAGAAATGAAGCTGTCAGGTGTGACACGGGATCAACATGTTTTTGTAGAGGCAATCTGAGGTCATCTTGTGTACCTTGCACTGCATGGCCACCTGTAAACTCAGTTTAAACCTAGCTGCAACAAAGTAAAACCAGAGGCTTTTAACATGTAGCTGATCTGACTTGCTTTAAGTTATATTTAAGGATGGGTGGAACCAGACTCTCAAACATGAATTTCTTCTTTTTGACTGCAAAGGGAGTTTAGCTGATTAACTCAGGTGGGGCAAGCTATGCTGGAGAGACAAAAGTGAGATGGGAAGATTCAAGAAAAATATACGGGGAACACTTCATTGAAGCAAGATGGGCTGTGAAATCATCCTGCGATTTCAGAGAGAGGATCTGAACAAAACTAGCTGTCTGGTCATCAAACTACTGATGTTTGTCCCCACATTTCTTTTTAAGGAACATTCCTTCAGAATTTTGCAGTGTTTAGATGGTGACGTTTGTTGCTTAACATCCATATTCATTTTGTGTCTAACGAGCAATAGAGCTGGTGAGGAGTCTGGAGCACAAGTCTTGTGAGGAGCAGCTGAGGGAGTTAGGGTTGTTCAGCCTGGAGAAAAGGGGGCTGAGGGGAGACCTTATCACTCTCTACAGCTACCTGAAAAGAGGGTGTAGTGAGGTGGGGGTCGGTCTCTTCTCCCAAGTAACAAGCAACAGGACAAGAGGAAAAGGCCTCAAGTTGCACCAGGGGAACATAACACTGGATATAAAGAAAAATTTCTTCACTGAAAGGGTTGTCAAGCATTGGAACAGGCCGCCCAGGGAAGCTGTTGAGTCACTATCCCTGGAGGTATTTAAAAGATGCATAGATGTGGAATTTAGGGATATGGTTTAGTGGTGGATTTGGCAATGTTAGGTTAACAGTTGGACCCAATGATCTTAAGTGTCTATTCTAACCTAAATGATTCTGTGATTCTATGCAAAATGGAAAAAATAACAGGGGATGCCTCAAGGACTAGCCAAAGCCAGGTGGAATATGAACTGGAACTATTTCCCAGGAGGAAGGACAGGCAGCGGTAGGACCTGGGCTGCCTCACAGGCAGGTGCCCTTTCTGCCTGGCCCTGCCAGAGAAGCTGCCAATCCCACTCTCTGCCCAGGCCCCCTGTCAACACATAGGGTGAATTTCCCTCCCCAGAGGCAAACTCAGGGGAGGGGAGCAGCTGTCCTGCAAGCCCACTTCCCACTGCACTCCCAGCCTTGACCCATGAAAGGGGAAGGCTTCAGGGCTCTTGCAGGAAGGGAGATCCTTTCCCCTGCCCATTTAATTCTTGGCCTCTGCTGTGTCTGTTGCTTGCGGTGCCAGCTAGCAATAGAAATGACAGCATTTTAGTGGCTGTGTCACCTGTCCTTCTAGTACTAAGAATAGAGCAGCTCTATTTCTCTGCTGCTGCTAAATCCCTGTAAGCATATGACAAAACTGAAAGGAAACCCATCCATTGTGCTTTGCTGTGATGCCATAAGCTGCTACCCAGCTTGTAGAGCCTGTATCTGCACACAGCCTAGTCCAGTTGGTACAACAGCAGCACCAAAGCTGGCTGATGCATTGGGGTGCTCAGCATTGCAGAAGGGGCAGTAATTCACATTTTGGCAACCACAGCCTTATACGCACATAAATCCCACCGAGGCTACGCTGATGCGTTGGGGTGCTCAGCATTGCAAAAGGGGCAGGAATTCACATTTTGGCAACCACATAAATCCCACCGAGGCTACCTTACTCATCCTGTCATGCTTATTTCAACAACATTTTCCCATCCCTCCTCAGACTGAGTAGGAATGGCTTCTCTGTCTCAAAGAAATGCTCTACACATAAACTGCCAAAATAACTGAAAAGGTAGCATAAAGCTTTACAGTAAAGAAAAATACTGGAAAATGAAGGCAAAAGAATTCATTTTGATCAAGATCATTCATTGCTGACCTTTACTATACTGAGTTAAGTGACTTGGAGATTCAGGTTCCCTACAGTGCCTCTGTCTACATCAAAGCATCTTTTCTCTGTACAGTCCATAACAAGGAGACACCAGTCCTCTCTCTGGAAGATTCTTCTTATGGTGGGTGTCCTTGTGTGCTGAGATACCTTTGCAGCTGCCTGCCTTCTCCCCTTTGAATTTGGGCTGTTTCTACCTTTAGCATAGTTTACGGTGAAATAACTATATTGACAAACTTTACTATGGTTACAGTTGGAACGGACTTTAAAGATCATCCAGTTCCAACCCCCGTGCCCTGGGCAGGGACACCTCCCACCAGACCAGGCTGCTCAAAGCCCCATCCAGCTTGGTCTTGAACACCTCCAGGGATGGGGCAGCCACAGCTTCTCTGGGCAACATATTCCAGTGTATCACTACCCTCACAGTAACAAATTTCTTCCTAATATCTATTCTTAATTTATCACCTTTCAGTCTAAAATGTTACCCCTCATCCTGTTGCCCTAGCAGCTGTATCAGTTAAAGGATTTTTAAATTTTATTTTATTTAAACACTTTGTCCACAAGTTTTCCTGTTACTTTATTTTTAACTCCATTGTGTTAAACAGCATGATAACAGTGGAAAATTTCTTAAAGCAGAGCAAATTTTTCCAGAGAACTTGTAGACTCTCCCTCCTTAGAGATATTAAAAAATTGTCTAGACAGAGTCATGGGCAACTGGCTCTAGATGTCCCTACTTGAGCTGGGGAGTTGGACCAGATGAGCTTCAGAGGTCCCTTTCAACCTCAACCATTCTTCATTCTGTGATTCTGAGAAATTTCCGTTGGTTCAAGTATGCAACTTTAGATTTTTGTCATCACATTAGTTCATGATACAATTCTTTGATACCAGTCATTAAAAATCATATACTGTCATTTATCATTTAATAATAATAATAATAATAATTATTATAGCATTTAATGACAAAATTATCCTTCTATTAGAAAACTAAAAAAGTTTCAGAAGTTCATTTGTTGCAACTGGAATCTTGTAAAAATCTATGTAATAACAATGTTCTCTCGGTTTGAAATAAGTAACTTTTTAAAAATTGATCTTAAATTATCTAGTTACAGCTTAATCAAACAGAACGTAAGTATATTTTTCCAACAATTTTCAACAAAATTTCTCTTAACAATTGGCAACTACGTGTAAAAAATTATATGAAAACCAGTAGATGAATCCGTAAACTTGGCCTGTTGCGTTTTGAAATATATTTTCTATTTTATTCCATTCCATTCCTGCATTTATTGTGTTCAGTTATGGAAGACTCTGAGGAGACGCAATTGTGAATATCGTCCTAGGTGTTATGAAAACAAAAGTGATTTTAAAATATTATTACATTCCTGTTTATTTTAAAGAATGTTCATCTATGTTGGGTCAATGACTTTATTATAGACCCCATACTCAATTTTAATAAGGTTGTTGTGATAATCACTTCATCCATTTGTAATGAAATAATTTCCATGTGCACTCTTTTAAGGCTTCTGATTTGGTTCAATTTCTGACAAAACTGATATTTGTCCTACTTTTTTCTTCTGGTGCAATTTTTTTATCAAACAAAGAGAAAACAGTTCACAGTGAGAGACTCTTCCTTCTTTTTTTTTTTTTTCACACTGAAAGGTTTATCAAGCATTGGAACAGGCTGCCCAGGGAAGTGGTGGAATCATCATCCCTGGAGGTATTTAAAAGACAGGTAGACGTGGTGCTTAGCAATGTGGTTTAGTGGTGATTTTTGTCAGTGTTGAGTTGATAGCTGAAGTCACTGATCTGAAAAGTCCCTTCCAACCCAGGCGATTCTATGATTCCATGATTCTATGAATTGAGAAAGGTAACGTTTTTATGCCCACATACCACAACCGTTTTCTTATATATAAACCACAAAAAAATATTAATAACATTGGAAATGAGCACATGACATTTTCTATCGCTATAGTTTAGAGTTATCTCTCTGAATACCTGTGGAAAATTTTTGTTGGAAATATGTCTCGCAACACTTCTGGAACACAAATTGTGAGCCTTCACAACCGCATTGTGTGGTGTGTTTGTAGAGGTTTTTATGATCTGCAAGGGCAAAAAAACACTGATTTATCCCTATTCTTTTCTATTGCACATGCACATGCATAAGTGCCCATGCATGCTGGAACGCAAACATTAAAAGGGCATTAGAAAAGCCACGGAAGTGAAGCACTCCAAAGCTAAGAAATGCTAGACTTTGCAACCTGTGCAGATACACCTTCTTCTTGTGTCATCATGTTGTCTTATGAAAGTTTTAATTCCCTGATTACCTGTTCTTCTTCCAAAAACTCTATGGGTTTGGAATGGATGCTGCTCGTTTCATTAATTATTAATCAATATTTTATTTTACGCAAATTAGTCAAAACGGGGTCCAAAGTCTAGTCTCCATTTAAAAATAAGATATAAACAATTTATATTTAATATGTGTGTATTTGTGTGTGGAGTGTGTATGTATAGGTATTTGATTATTTCTGTTCACCTTTAGCTTCTCCAGTGCAAAGAGTGAGGATTCATAACTGCATAAAAGTCTACTGATGATGTTTGTGTGCCATTTTAGGTTTACTTTGATGCTACAAAATGTGCATAAGCCTTCTTCATTCTGCCAGAAGAGGAGAGAATTCTACTGACAGTGGGATGCTAACCTTATGACTTCAGTTTTCTGTGTTTGGTTATTTTAGTGGTGATATGTCACCATAAGTCTGTTGGAAAATGCCTTTCTCTTTCTTAGCTGATCCAGGAATCCCAGAAAAAAATACTCTACCTTCTATGCAGCAAGCTGAATCAATCTTCTCATAACTTGGACAATGAATGATAAGCTATTAATCAGGTGGGTACCTTGGCAGGATATTCACACCAAAAAAAAAAAAAAAAATCTTTTTAAAAAGTGTGATTGAAGAATTAGTGCAGTCAGGAAAGACTGGACAGTGGTTCAGGTGACCTAAGATAAGTATCAACCCAAGAATTAGACTAATTGCTTTCTGTGCTCTATGGGTTGTATTGACTATATCTCCATTGAATACAACAGAAGCATAGACATCAGTGCGATGTGCCCACTTACTTACACTATAGGCAATACAGACACCGAAGAACACGTGCCTTTATTGCAGTCTGAAATCTATCCACCTATTTGCGTCCTGCGACCTTAACAGATATTATATAATACCAGTAAACTTAAAGGTAGATTTACTGTAGATTTGAACTATTTTTTAACCACTTTGCCCCATGTTATGATTAGTTGGCTAAATATCAGCTACCAGATTGTCCTGTAGCAGGTATTTAGTCATTAGGTAGCAGCTAGCTGAGCAGTCACAACACCTTGCTGCAAGTACGCCTTTTTCTTCAGGAGAGGTCCAGCTTAAGAAAGAGCAGTTTGGATTTTTAGCAATTTAGCTGACTATTGACTGCATCAAGCAGTTTGGAAAGGAGAGGTCAGATTCCATTATCTCCCTTTCCTGGCTCCCCGGTAAACCCCACCATACATTTCTTCACATCTGCTTTCCTTGTGGCTCTGTAAGTGGTTGCCCATAGCCTGTCTTTAACAGAAATGGTAGAGGTTCCTTCTCTTCACCCTGCATGGTTTAGATATATCTGGTAAAAGCATGCTTCAGGGGTATGGGAAGAGCAGGTTTAAACCTTTCTCAGGCTAAACTGCCCTCCAACTGCAGTTCTGAGCTTCTCAGGACAATGTTGTAACCACGGGACCATTATGTAAAAGACGAGTGTTGGCAGCTCCTCTCCTGGCAGATGTGAAAACGCTGCTCTCACTATCCATGCCCAAAGGTTTCATTTAGAGACTTAAGCCCCAAAGAAAATTTCTTGCCTTGGATGCTTATTTCTCTGAATTCCCCAAAACCAAGGCACAAAGAGTATTTCATACCAACCACTTCCCTCAGCTTTTCCATTGAGGTCGCTCAGATGTTTCACCACTAAGTGGGTACCTACCAAAGGCACTTAACTTTTCCCAAGTTTTCTGAAGTTAAGCAGAATTAACTGTTGTGCAAGTAATATAGGCACCTCAATCTTCAGGGTGAATTCTGGGAAGATTAATTTTAAGGTCTGCTGATGCCGAGCACATCAACCCCAAATCTGTTTTAGTATTTGGCTCATACTCCATACATACCTCCTTTTTTACTATGGCTTTACACTGAAACTAGAAGGGAGAAAGGAAGGGACATGGCTGGCAGTGATCCATCCACATGGAAGAAGTGATAATTCTCTAAAAATCAAGAGATGGTCAGTGGAGAATTGTATTTCTCTATGTATACACAGAAGTGCTCCCAACCACCTACAGCATAATTTACCAGCACAGCTTTACTACCAGAGGTGATTCTTCACACAGAATATAATTGAGTAGTGAATGTTTTGGTTTTGCTGCAGAATGCTTTGAATCCTAAAAGTCTACAGGGGCTGAACTGAAGAAGTTCCTGGAAGACGAATTCATGGAAAGCTATTAAATATAAAGTTACAAACCTGGTTCAGCCCAGAGCCAAAATTCATTGGAGGCTGGGACAGTAGTTGTTTCCAACTCAGAAATGACCAATCTTATATCAGCTCCACAAGCTTTAAGAAATGAAAGTGCATCAAAAGTGCATTAAAAAAAAAAAAAAAAGGAAAGAAAGAAAAAGGCTGCTCTGTCTTCTTCATCCCTGCCTTCAATCATGCTGTCATACCAAACTCATTCCAATAGCAGCGAGGTTATTGAGATTCTACTAGTGACGGGCACTATCTATTGCCCAGGACCAAGTTAAGATCTAGTAAAGGCAGAATAATTCTTTCAAATCCCCAAATCTCAACTCTGGAAACATGAAAATAACAGAAGTTTATGCCAAGTCTTCCTTTGGCTTTGCTGCTCCAAAATGCAGATATGCACCTCACTTCATGGCAAGGAAAGGATATCTTTCACAACAATGAGTTTTAAACAATTTAATTAATAGTTTCAGCATCTGCAAAGCTTCTTGGGGAAAAAAATGTTGTAAATTATCTTCCCCTTCATTACTTTGATGCTTGGAAAAAATAAATATATAAAGTACCAAGAATGAAAAAATAAATAATTGCCAGACTATAATTAGATTGTTTTTCAAACCAGTTAGCAACAGTTACCTGTAGACTGGGCTATCCTACTTCATCTACATCGAGCAGCAGTGCTGTGTGGTGGTACACGACAGAAATGCTGTAAAAATGATTGTGCGCAAGAAAGTACTGCATTTCATATTCACTTTTATGAGAAGAGAAAAGAGAAAGAGGATAGACAGACTGAGTTCAAAAACTATTCATTTCTATATTCTGCACCTTCGCTCCCAGAGAAGAAACAGAAAGGGCTTCATCTGAAACAGCTGCTACCTCCTGTCAGCCAGTACAGCCGGGTGAAGAAGTAACCTGATTCAAAGACAGGACTAAGCAAGACATATCTCTCACAATTTTTTTATGTCAAAAAAGTTAAGAAAGAGGAATAAGGGATTGTATCACAAGAAAGATCAACATTTCCTTTTGTGCAGTCATTGGAAAAGCTCTCTCTTCTAGCCTTGATCCAAAAGATGATGCAGTATGACAGGTCTGATTAATAGATTCATATCAAAGGCCCAGAATGTGCCTAAATTCACCCAGAATTAGAATAGAATGTAGTTCTAAAAGCAGAGAGCACACCAAAGGGACTTGTAATGGTCTTGTTTGACTTCGAGGGAATTTATAATGAGATAGAAAGTGCTTTACTTAAGGTTACTGGCTCAAATTTGACCCAGGATATAGAGGTTGGACTTTGTTTTCACCAGATGTTTATTTGATGACCTAGACTGCAGAAAATGACTTGTTAGACTCAATTCCAAACAGATAAATGGCACATCACTCAGCTGGTAGGAACTGGCACTCCTGATGACAGTCTTCATACAGTGAACACAGAAGATCAATGAACATCGTGCATGTGGACTTTTTCACTCTACAGACAGTCCCTCCAGGTCAGGACTGGAAGGCAATTTCACACGTTTCAGTTTTTTCTGCCCTCTTCTGCTCATGTATCACACACGATGCCAACTCTGCTTACCAAGAAAGCAAAGGATCCTTTCACCCCAAACAGGCACACCAAAGCAGTGGTGTGTCACTGGAAGAAGTTAAAAAAGGGTAAAGAATGGGACTGTGTCGCAAGAAGGGTTTATGTTTTCCTTTTGTGCAGTCAGTGGAAAAGTTCCTACATCTATTCTTAATCCAAAAGACAAAGTAGTAAACTGCAATAGCTGTAATCCAATGTAAGAGCCAGAGGCATGTGAAACTCAGCTATTTCCAACTGCACAACCCTGTGTTAATGCAGCTTTCATTTTCCTTCCTTCTAAAACTGCTAGATATCAACTTCTAATTTCCTCCTAAAATTTCGCAGTAAAACTTAAAGAAAACAACCTCTTGGTTGTGTGCTGTAACAAGGGCTAGAACTATAGTTCTAGTGTGAAATTTCACTGCTGATTTCTGCTAAAGGGTCTGGAAACCTTTGTAACTAGTTGACTGAGTCTGGCTTGATGTTCATTCATTTAAGGTTGGAGCTCATTAAACTTTTCTTTTTTTTTTTTTTTTCTTTTAACATTGGCAAGCTATTAGAATGGACACTGACCTGTTTTTAATCCAAGGCTTCTAGCACTGTCCCAAAGAAATCCCTGATGTTCTGCAGGAGCTGTCTCATAACACTCTAACAAGCAGTTTGCGTGCAGCCTCTCCCTTTTAGGGGCTAAGAGGATTTAGGTATGGATGGCTGGACCATGGCAAGTGGCATCAGAGCCAGGGAAAATACCTTAACCCTGTTTCACCTCCCAGCATAAAAAGAATCAGGAAAAACAGGGATACAACTACAATGACAGCGAAGCATCAACCACATCTTAGCTTGAAATAAGTATTACTTCAGCTACATTGTTTCCTGGAATGAATCAAGAAGTTTAATGCAGTATAGTATTGCTTCCCAATCTTTGGTGAGCCCATCTGGGGATCTCTAAGGCAGCACTTCGCTGCCCAGCACAGACTGGGATTCATCTCACCTGCCATGAGTCACCTAAAAGCTGAAGGTGTAGAGCAAAACTACCTAGGTTTTGCCATTACTTTAATCTCTCTGAAAGTTTGGTTGATTCCAAAAGGGCCATTCCAGCTCTCTCCCACAGTTTGTAGTAGAACTAATGCTCAGCAATCACATCAAAAATCTGACCAGGACAAATACCCCTTTCTCTGTGTGTTCTTTCCAGGGATTATTTAAAGTAACTGCGGATGTACACGGTGCTGAGTGCTTTATCCAGCATCTCCTAAAGTGGACAAAGACAGGTATCTCTAGAGAATAGATCCTCCCATCCTCTGTTACCTCTATTACTGTCCCATGGTTTCTGCCTATCTCCACGATACACAGAAGGAGGCTCAATAAATAATTTTAGATAGCCGGGCCTAAATTATTTCCTGAGATTGCACAGGAACTCTAGGGAAGAACCACTGGAATCTTAATTCTATACCTTCAACACAAGATCATCTCCATTTTTGAAACTATTTATGCGTAAGAAACAGTGGAGTGGTCTTCAGTATTTACCCTTTTGGAAATTAAGGTTGTATATAAGACCTCAGAGAACTGTCAATGATGGTTTCCAGCTCCATTTACCATCAGCCTTTCATTTCAAGTGAACCACAGACAAAGACAGAAAGCTGTTCATTACAGCCCGTCCAAATGTCAGTGACTGAGCTGTTTTACAGGACCTAAAAAAAATTTTAACTGACCATGCCACCACATTCACATGAAGAAATTCCAAAGTGTCCCAGCATTGTAATGAGTGTTCTCCTGATGGGGGAAACAGATACGATCCTAGTTTTATGAAGGTGCTATGGCTTTGCCTCTACTGGGTTTGTACCACCTCAAAAATTTTTAAGATGTCATTTGAGTGCATAAAACTTTGGAAACGCATCAACTCTTGTTTGTTAATCATTAAGAGCAAAGTTAAATCTATTTTTTTCTTCTTTTTTTTTTCCTTTTTTGTTTGTTTTTGTAATACCAAGTCATACTTAATCCATTCTGTAGTCTCGTTTCACTTGGAATTTCATGGTGATAAATTAGCAGTGCTTACCCCATCAGATGGCTGCTCTGCAAAGTGGAATAAAAGTCTGTGCTGAACATCCCTGCAGGTGTTCAGACTAAATATGGATTCAGCATGGCACAAAGCCTGTATAATGTTGCAGGTTGCTGTTTTCTGCCCTGCCTGAACTTTTCTGTTTACTCTCTGGGACTATGAAATAGCTAGATGGGTTGGATCAAATGTGAGGTGGAGAGGAGACTAGGTAGGAAAAGCACATTCAGCTATTCCAGGAACAAAGTCTAGGGCTCCAGGACTCCCTGGGAAGCCAGTTTCTTCATAGCTATCTTCCAGATCTTAAGATTGTTTGGGGTTGGTTGGGGTGATTGTGGACAACTCCTCCCTTTTTTTGTTCCCTCTGGCTATTTTCCAGGTATGTTGCTACATTATGCCAACTGCCTGGATGTAATCCTTCAACTGCCTTGTGCAACACTGCAGTTCTCACCAAAGAACCAGGAAAAGACAACTGAACTAACAGTGAAACGGAGTCTAGCTGAGCCTTCTTTGCTTGAACATCAGAGCTTTAAGTGCTTTTTCAGAACATGCAGTGCCCATAAATGTGTCCTCTGATGTCCCACCTGCCAGAGATTCCAGAGGCTACACTGCAGCTACCTTCAACAAGGGCTAAAATAACATGGAAGTCTTCATCACTTCAACCAACCAACTGGAATTCAGCCCAGTTCAGGTTTTTTAATGTTATATAGTAATTCAAAATTGAAACCAGAGTGGTCTTGGCTTTGTTGCTGTTTTAATCTCATTTCAGACAAGTTGCTGATTATACCTGCCAGAACTGAGAACATTCTTTCTGTAGTGTGAAAATATTTAAGGTATTTGGATGCCTAAATTCTACCGAATTTCCATACCTGCTCAAAATGAACCAAAAGGCTACAGAAAACGTTCCAAATTTACTAATATGCTTAAACATATATGGATAATTCTAAAAGGGGACTAATTATTTATTACTTAATTCCTTCTGATTTATTTTTTTTTTTAAAGATAAGAGGAGATGGCTGTGTTCCCAGTTTAGTGAAGGTTCTTTTCAAACAGTAAGGTCCACTACTTAGATGTTAGGTTAAGAGCCTAGCTTTCTCAAATCATCTTCACTCCAATGTGAACAGGAAACAGCCTTCTAACCTCCTTCCTTAGGATCAAGTGTTCTACAAAAGTAGGAATCCTCTTGAAGGTTGTGTTTCTGGAAAAAATTTAGGTTGGAAAGGATCTCTGCAAGTCACCTGGAATTAATGGGCAGAGTTCCTTTTACATCAAGTATCCTCTGGTGAGAACACTAGGATGAGGGAAATTTGCAGGATGAGTATGGCAATGTCATAGCTGTTAACATTTGCTGGAGTAGAAAAGTTTATTCATTTCTATCTATTAGAACGGCTTATCTACTGAAACCTGCTCTGCTATCTAATGCAACAGTCAGCAAAATACCTCCCAAAAGAGGAAGAGGAAACCATCTTCAGAGCCCTCTACTGACACAGCTGTGCATTATTCTGCTGGTCTAAAGATATGGAAACTGAGGCACAGACCAGAGGCCAGAGCAAGCTGAAGGTCATAGACCTGTCATCAGATGATAGAACCAGAAAGCCTTTGAGTTCTGACTCTGTGTCATGAACACAGGAGTATCCTCTCCTTCATTCACTAAACATTTCATCACTAAATTAAAATCAAGAGAAAGGGTGGAAAAAAAAAAAAAAGGATAAGAATATGAAAGGAAATGGATTTTGTTTCCAGCCAAATGAGATCTGTATGGGTGGAATTGAAATAGCTTCAAATAGCATAGGAAATATGCACCCGTTCCTGTCACCTAGCTAAGCAACCCACTAGGGACGGCAAATTCCCCTGTAGCTGAATCCCAGAGCTCATGGGCATAACGCATCTTCTGTGGGCTGTTGCAGTCAGTGCTGTCAAATCCAAAATCCCTGCCCCTCTCCCAATTGCATTCCCTTTCTCCACCAACTGATACAGGAAAAAGACAATTGTTGTAGACCTGCATCAGAAATGCCAATCTAATTATTTTTTCTTTTTTTTTTTCTTTTCTTTTTTTGGACATTGCACCTGCGGAGGAAGGAAGGGGGAGGACAGGGATTTGCAATGGCGGGGGCAGCTGAAGAAGGAAAGGAGGGGGGAAGAAGAGAAAATATTTCCTTTGGCAATTCTGTTTTGCTTTCGAAAAGGGACTACTTTCCTCACTCCTTATCCCTCCTGACAAGTACAGGCACTTTGGGCCCTAACTGAATGTGAACATTGTCAAAAGAAATTTGGGCTAAAGGGAGGCATCTGCAGTTCTGTTCCTATTGCGCTCGGTGCCGGAGCCACTTTTGCGAATGTGGCAGGGTGGCTGGTGGGCAGACACCAGTACAGATGGGAACTTCACATACTGTATGCATCATGACCAACTATAAAAACAGTCACAACGCATCAGTTGTTACCCGGCCAGTCTCCCCGGAACCTTCACTTTCAATTTCAATCTCGCTGACATCCACAGCTTACAGTGAGCTTTTATATTTAAGCATCAGTACAGTACTAATGCAGGAGAAAAGGGGCTGCTGGGTGACCACGGCAAGGAATTAAACCTCTGATCTCGGCCAGCCGTTGGAAGGGAGGAGCAATTCAAGGGGAATTGTGTAACTGGACTCTATGGAAAAGGCGGGGGGGTGGAAAGCAGGGAGTTGGGAATTTTTTTTAGACGCCGTGAACACACTAGCAAGTCGGGGGGCTTCTGAAAAAGAAACGTAGCAAGCAGGCACTCTCCAAAATTGTAATTTAATGCTTGGAATAATCCTATTGTGTCAGCTACTCACCACCAAAGAACTGAGGATAAATATAACTTTAAAAAAAAAAATTAAGGGGATGGCAATTTGAACAGCTTAATGTTTCTTCAAAGGCTAAGTGATGGAAAGCAGCGCTGAAGTAAATTGACAACTCGGAATTAACTGGTTGCTGGCACATCTCAGGTAAAGGTTTGACGGTAACATGAGCTTTCCAAAGTGTTTCCAAACTGAAGTATTATGAAAAGGTAAATTATGTTTTGTATTCATGACTGAAAGCATTTTATTTTAAAGCCGGCGCTGCCGATGCTGTCAAGGTGGAGATTCTAGCTTTATGTACAGTGCC
Source organism: Rhinoptilus africanus (assembly GCA_013400135.1). Taxonomy (NCBI): domain Eukaryota; kingdom Metazoa; phylum Chordata; class Aves; order Charadriiformes; family Glareolidae; genus Rhinoptilus; species Rhinoptilus africanus. Next base: position 94,744 of record VXBO01010243.1, read on the forward strand.
TCTAGCCTTGCAATGTGAGTGAGGCAACATGACAGCTTGTAATAAGTAATTTTTATACAGTTGCATTTATCACTCAAGTAGGCTTGGCAATATTAAACACAGACCTTAAAATGCTGCCGAAGAGGAAGGACAGGGGCTGGAGGCCATGTATATTGTGCGTGTGTGTGTGTGCTTGCGTGCATGTGTGTTTGTAACTTCTTTGTTTTTTTTCTTTTTCTCCAGGCCCGTTCCTGTTAATGTGGCACTTTTTAAGATATGCACCGAAATGCTTCCAAATTGTTAATACGTCACTAAAAGGTTACAAATGAAATGACCCCGTTTAGCCCAAAGGATTTTATTTTAGGCTTTAATGAATTAGACATTGTTACCGTTTTCAGGCAAAAATCAATTGCCTCAATTAAGAAATTTGCACAAGTCCAACTATTTACAAAATAAAGGCCCAGAACCCACATTCTTTGTTTCTCTTTCTCACTCTTCATTAACATCTTCATTTCCATTAAAGTAAGAGGCATCAGCTCTTTCTCCCAGCTTGTGAAGGCCTAAGTGTTGACAACATTCTTGTTCTTTAGAGGCTGCTCTTTTCTGTTTTAACAGGTTTTCTTTCTTTGTCATGAATAATTTAGGACAAGCTAAAAGAAGTAGAGGATGCCCATTCCTTCTCATGGAAAGAATAAAAATATACTCAAAACCTTACCTCATTTGTGGAAGAAAATTTTACAAAAAGAGAAGGCAATTTTATTATGGTGTTGAAATGAGAAGGGATTTTTTCTTTTATTCACAGGATTTATAGGAACTGCAGCTTGAGTTTGAACCAAGAGGAACTGAAAATCTCCAAGCCAAGTGGCAGACTCTTAAACCTTCTGAAGCACAGCCCCGACATATGGTTTGTTTTCCCCTTCTGGTGCAAGGAGTTACAAAGCTAGGTGGATGCCATTTCAGCCATTTAATGCTGAAATAATGTCAGATTGAAAGCAACATAAAATTGAGGAATTAAAAAAAAAAAAAAAGACCAGTCTCTGTTATTATTCATATGACCCAGTTGAGAAAATTATGCATTTGTACTGGGAGGTATGTCTAACTCGGGCATGGTGGCTGCCTCAGGACATTGGCTGGATGGGGAGATGAGGACTTGCAGCTCTGTGTAGGTAGGGGTCTAGACTATCAGACAGATGAAAGGAGGAGCTGATTGTTTTGTCTAATCCATTTGTTTATTTCATGCATCTCAGCCACCCATCAATGGTGTTAAATTTAATTCATTTACCCATCTAACCCACACCGGTCTAAAGAGGACATTCCAGGAGGTGTTGGTTACTGGAATTTCCCAGGACAACAACTGAGGGTGGCATTGACATCTTAACCTTTGCTGGAAAATGAATCTCCAACTCTTATTAAGGTCTCCAGATAAAACATAGTGCCACATATACAAGGATGACACTTTCCTTTGCAGCAGTCCAGATTCATGAGTATCAACTGTGTATATAAAGAGAAAACAACAGCAACAAAGTCAATAAATGTAAGGAGTCAACATCTGTTATACATTTTGCAAATGAGTCCATAAATCATCAAAAGACACTAAATCTTCTATATAATAAGTCTCCACTTAGCTTGATTTCAGAGTTTAAAGGTTTATTTTGTATCGTTTAGTTACATTAAGAAGATGTTGAAAAAGAAGCCTTATTTTATTCTCCAGAATAGTATGGTTAATATAGGTCTGTTGCAAAATGATGCAGCTTTTTTTCTTTGACTGTGGCTACTAGAAAACGACTGCATTTGAGTAAAAAAAAGACTTGTATTTTCTGCTCCATATTGTGAATGTGAGATTAAGCACTAGAACTCTGTTGTGACTAGATGTTAAGAAAAATCTTCCAGTAAAACCTGGAGAGGTTGCAGTCTTTGGTGTTGCAGATTTTTTAAATGGATGGAATTTTAATATCAGATGGAAATTACTAAGGATTTGATTTTTCTTGGAAAAGTAGCAGGGTAAGTGACCTCATTTGACAGTCTGTGGTCTGAGTTGAACTTTCACCAGAGGAGACTTCCAAAATCTCTAGACAGTTTTGGAGAAATGAGGCTGCTTGTGACATAATTTTGACAAAGCTAAAAAGACCTTGAAGGTAAGGCCCATGACTAAACCATGTCCTTAAGTGCTACATCTACATGTCTTTTCAATACCTCCAGGGATGGTGCCTCAACCACTTCCCTGGGCAGCCTGTTTCAATGCTTGACAACCCTTTCAGTGAAGAAATATTTCCTAATATCCAATCTAACACCCTCTGGAACAACTTGAGAAGAATCTGTAGTTTCAGTAGTCACTACAGCTTTAGGTAAAGTGTAATGTTTCTTTAAATACCATCTTAATCACTATCAGAAGTACAAGTATTGAGCTGTTCTATTCAGGATCCTTCTAATAAATGATAACTAAAATATCCTGCATAGAAACAACCTCAGCAATATATACTCATTTAAAATTTAAGTGTCTGATCTAACCTAGTCATTTAGGCTCCTTCTGTTGTCAATGGGAAAGTGGAACAATGTCAATGGGATCTTCCCCTGCATGGGAAGATCCTTCCCTTTCTGCTGTCACAATCATTGTCTCATCTTTATCTTTCTCCCATTGACTGTGCAGCAACCACAGAGGACTATCTTAGTTCAAATGTCCAATGTTCAGATCACTTAAAATGTCAATTCATTGTGTAAGGTTATATGTGAAATGGGTTGTTAACGCAGTGTATATCGGCAAAGACATTTTCATCACATTCTTATTTTTTTGGAGGAAGTTATTTTAAATATTTACTGGTCAGTGTAACGCATCATCTGAGAAGACAATTAAGTTCAAGGCTATTCATTTTGCAATTCATACTGTGGGTATATAAGGTCCTAAATTTCCAAAAGACTTTTTCTGGGGCATCTGCAAATAATCTTTCCCTCATGGGAGTACCTATCAGGACTATCACACAATTGTATATGCGCAGACTATGAAGGTTCAGGTCTTAGAGTAGGACCTGTAGAACTGTATGGAACTTTTGATTGTTATGTTTTGAAACAGTTATCAACATATCACCAAGGGCAAATCATGCCTGACAAAGCTGGTGGCCTTCTATGAGAAGGTCATAATATCAATAGACAAGGGGAGAGCAACTGACATCATTAACCTGGACCTGAGCAAGCTTTTGACACCGTCCCACATGACGTCCTGCTCTCCAATATGATAAAATATGGGTTTGATGGATGGACAATTCAGTGGATAAAGAACTGGCTTGACAGCCGCACCCAAAGAGTGGCTGTCAGTGGGTCCATGTCCAAGTGGAGACCAGTGACAAGTGGAGTCCCTCAAGGATCAGTACTGGGACTGGTCTTGTTTAACATCTTCACCAGCGACATGGACAGGGGCATAGAGTGCACCCTCAGCAAGTTTGCTGACAACACCAAGCTGTGTGGGGCGGTGACACGCTGGGGGGAAGGGAGGCCATCCAGAGGGACCTGGACAGGCTGGAGAGGTGGGCCCATGCCAACCTCATGATGTTCAACAAGACCAAGTGCAAGGTTCTCCATGAGGATCAGGGCAATCCCAAGCACTGATAGAGGCTGGGCAGTGACTGGCTGGAGAGCAGCCCTGGAGAAAAGGAC
>VXBO01010244.1:5274-56680 GCA_013400135.1 Rhinoptilus africanus
GTGTGTCGTGGAGTGCTGGAATAAAAAAAAAAAAAGGATTTCAAAGGGTACCACTGGAGTTGACGTTTCACCCTGCTCTGGGTTTTAAATAAACCTTAACCCGAGGAAATGATTGTTCCAGGTTAAATGCCCCAACCCTGTCCTTTGTTACATTATTTGGGTTCTTCATTTTTGCTCTTGTGACCATTCTTTTTGAGAAGCCGGAGGAAGAAATCTAATTTATTCATTTCATCCATGTTGGCTGAAACATTTTCACTGTTTTACATATGGCCAGGGTTATGTTTAGATTTACTTTTTCTTTATAGGTCACACACACGAAGCGACCAGAATGGGCCCGATCCTGCCAGTCCCTTCTCAGTGAGTAAAGGTAGACCTGGCCCATTGTCAGAAACTCTCGCTACCATCAGGGCCTCCGTTTGGTGTGAAGTCTGATAAAATGGCTTTACCTGTTCTGGGCATCTATAAGGCTACCCAAAACACCTAGCTCATATGATTCTGGTTTGCTAAAGGCATGCTATACGTTTTTTTTTAACTAAGCCTCTAATAGCTATAACTTTCTGCTTTGCTTAAATACGCTTCAGGGAGGAATGACATCTTTTCCTTTAAACGTTTCGCAGTACCGACACAGGCACAAGTGGAAATGAATATTTGAGATAGTTTCAGGCAAAATACAATCCACAAACAAGGCAAACAATACCATCCAAAAGTCTTATTAACTAAAACCCCATGTAGAAGTGTACATTTTACAAATATTTGCCCAGGAACTTAGACTGTTAAATTCTGTCAATATCTCCATCACCCCTGAAATTATTGCTCACCTATATCCACAGTGACCCCAAATTGTCAGAGAGAAAGCCTGCCAGTTGTAAATCCACACGGGGCTACAACAGGATTGCAATTTATTATAAAGCAGAAATGTTACTGAAGGGAAAATTGGTGCCTATTCCCAAGTCCACACCTGAAAGGAACACACTTTCCAGAAATAAAGATCTTAGAGGATTGTTTAACATTTCTTGTGAGGTGGCATCATCATATTAGGTAGATTATATTTATTCTGAATTAATTTTAACCCACTCTGAATGCTTTTTAAAAATTTTGTTTAAAAATAAAAGGGACTGCTGAAATTCAACAACACCTTGAAAAAATTAAAATATATACTTACGTTGCAGACTTTATGCATGACAGTACACTATAGAATAGTCAAGATAGAGATATACTTTTTCCTTCTTTCTCCAAAACGATCTAGCTTGGAATAATATTCAGCTTCCCTCTGAAATTGTTTTAGTGAATGCAGGAATATTTTTGCTATAATTTAAAAGAGGAAATGAAGGACTATTAGAACATTAAATTTAAGAGCATGTTTGAATACTCTGAAAGACAAATATGGGATATATGTATTTTGGGGGAGATCTTGTATATGATGTGGCGAGAGCTTATTTTAAGAAGTGTGTACGTACATTCCTTCAGACGACGGTGTGCACACTGTCGTTAGAGTCACAGGATTTTTGATCTTTTGGACTACTTACTTTTAACATAAAATGACTGTAAGGTAAGATATAAATAAAATCAAAGAGCATCTGGAATTTACTCATAAAGATAAATAAAAAATAAATCTAAAATGCTACTGATGGTGAAGAACTATTTGTGAAACACGTAATTCTCAAAAAGGTAATCACAGGATTTTTTGATATTTACTCCCAAAATAAACTTGTGAATCTAAAAGATGCTAGCTTGCGTGCCCAATGCGGACAGCTTTCCCCTTTCAGTTCATTTCTGGTGTCAGTAATAATAACGAACATAGGAAACATATTCCCCTCTTTTATTCTTAAACTCCTTTAAAATTATCTCTTAGCAGAGACATCCTTAGAAATTAGCAGTACCCTAGGAAACAGTATTTCCAGCAAATAATTATTTTAAAACTGAATATATGTGCTATTTTCCTTTCTTTTTCAGTAGATAATTGTGAATATTGATTGATAACATAAATGTCAGTAAAAAGAATGAAATAAAAACTAAATCATGCTGTAAGGCAACAAATAGATATTTTTACATTTATGCTAAAACATTTGGATTTTCTCTTAATAGGAAGCCTTCATAAATTATTAAAATCGCACCTGATCCAGTTAATAATGAAGTTAACTACCGGCAGGTAAAAATGCTGTTTTCTGTGTAAGATTTATACTTTAGCCCCTCAGACACTTCATATCCCCCGTTCCCCATTTCTTTTGTTCACATAACATTATTCACTTTTTGATTTTGGGACTATTGCAATAAGTAAAACACCGTCGTGTGTGCGTGTCTGCACAAACACACAGAAACAATTGAGCTGTCCCTTTTTCACACCAACAACATATTTGCGTGCAGCTATACATTTAGATGCGTACAGAGGTCTGCTCAGTTTTTGGTTTTGGCACGGTAATTAAGGTAGCAGGATTCAGATATGGTTTAATGCTGAACTTTCAAAATTCAGCATTAGAGCTCCTGGTTCATCTACAACAGGATGGATACTGTGTTTATAGAGTTCATTCTTGACCTTACCTGAGTAAGTACTTTAAGTTAAAGTATGAGATGCACCTAGAGGGGTAATACATTGAGTTTAATAGGAAGACAGTTAATAACCTTTTTTCATCCTCATGCACTATCAATCATGGCTGTCACCAGTCTGCTGAATCAAAGCAAAAGTGTTCTTCACAGATGACTGATTAGAAACGCAAAATCACAAGATCCATCTTCATGGTCACTTTTATTATAGTCATTTTTAAACTGACAGCAACCTGCTCAGTTTCAGCAGACTGGGCATCACAAATAGTGTCACTCAGTGCAGCTAAGCATGAGAAGATGCTGGCTGGATTATACTTAAAAATAATTAGGCCCAAAGCCTTTTGTGGAAGCAAGAAAAAGGATTTTCTTGGTTTCAGCCCCATCTTTCCAACACCAACAGTAGCCTACGTTTTTACAGTGGGTTACTACTGGAAAATATTTTCATTCTTCCACCTCTAGTGAATTAATCAGTTTTAGGTGGCCCTTGGATACCTTTTTGGAAACAATATCTTTGCTGGTGATGTGACCAGTTAGTTTTGATAGAACCACTCTTAAGCATAGGCTTAACAATTCCCTACTCTTATTTGTATAGTGCAGTGATGAACTGTTGGTTTCCAGCCTTCTGAGGAATATTGCAAAAGCTAATTATCTTGTTAAGTAGATTTGTTTCAATAACATTGCCTCCTGTTCAAATAAACTAGCAAAAAGTTCAACAATTTAAGGTTATTTATAAACTAAATAGACTCTGACAAATTTTAAATCAAAACGGTATAGGCGAGAGGTAGAGGGAGAAAGAGGGAGAGAGGGAACACTGACACTGCAAGTTGTGTTTCCGAAACGCAGTGAAATCTAATATAAGGAAAGGTATTCAGTAATGTTGAAAAATGAAAGAGGTTTTTTTTTGTAGAAATATGGTAAATACTGAATTTACATTGTGGCTTATGGTCTTCCAGCTTTGTACATACTAAGATAAATTGCGCAAATTGCTATTGACTCCAAAGGGTGTTTTTTCCTGTGTGAAAACTGTAGGATTGGTTCCTCAATGTAAATAAAAGCCTTTCACTCTACTTAACGCTGCTTAACAGGGGTAAGAAAATAATAGATTCTGATTTGGAATTTTGATTCAAGGACTGATGAAGTGAGAAGACAGCCAAGACTAATTTTTAAATGAGGTGGAAGCTAAATAGGCCTTCCGCAAAACTCTTCACAACCTTTTCCCTTTTTTAAAATTCAAATTCCACTTCATCTCGTGAACACAAAATAACATAGTACACCAGCTGAGCGTCATTTTATAATTATCTTCAGAATTCCAATGAAATGGTGCGTCTGGTTTGCCACTTAAACTTTAAACCCCAAAAGGTAGTCTTATTAGTAAGCCTGATTTGTGGGGCTGTGATCCCTTTAATATGGCTCAAAGGACTTTAAGCAGTGTATATCTAAAACTTGCCTTTAGAACACACTTGCAAACTGCAGGTGACTTCGGTGGGCTGCAGCACTGGACCTTTTTCATGTGTAGTGCCCCTTCCCACCCTCCTCTCTCAAACTGGAGGGCAGGACGTTTGTCAGGTAGGGCTCTTCCAAAAGGCAAGGCTACTCTTTTCCAGCCTCAGACCTTACTCTCGCTTGTCTCACTAGGCTACACATGGACACGCTCTCAGTGGTGGGGAAATTAGGTTTATACAAACACAAAAACAAACCCTCTCATAGACACACACAAACACGCATGAAGGGTGCTACCTACATGTTTTTTAAAACTGTGCAACACGAATTGGCACACAACCACTGGTTCCTGGATAATTATGCTGACGTATTTACCCCAACTCATCATGTCAGGAGAATATAATCTTTAATTAAAGAATCTTTAATGGTATCATAATATTCCCATGTACTGCATAGACACCTGTGGGACCAAAGAAGGCAAGCAGGAAGCAAAGTTGGCAGTTTTATGTCCAGTTGAGATTCACATGCTCTGTAAACAGTTCGATTATTTTTTTTCTTTAGTTAATGCTTATCTTCAGGATATAATTAGCATTTGATAATATGGTCCCATGTAGAGACTCCGTGTTTGTTAAAGTGGTTTTAACATGCATTTCTATTTTCTGATGAAAAATTGATACACTAATGCTGACTGACATCTGTCTAAAAATCAAAGAGGCTAAGTATGTCTGAATTTAAATTTATGGGCATTAATCAAAAGCTAATCAAGCAGAGAAACTAACAATGTCTACTGATAAATAACACAATCATATTTTAATAATGATGCTTTTGGGGGGAAGACAATGTTACTTAATTAATCTTTTTTTTTCCCATTAGGTATTTTTAATAGTATATTCTCAACATAAATAGCTAAGGAAATGACTGTAAATTATTCATGTGCACCTTTGTGTGTAGTGAGGACCTATTTTAAAGAGATCCTGAGATCTGAAAGTATAAATATCTGCATTACAGAAACAAAATAATACATTTGTTTGGGCTTCACATACTTCAAGTTTCAAGTGGAAAAGTTGTCCTTTCTCCTAAATATTAAATAGTACTAATCTACTTCCTAGGTTTTTTTCCAAGCACAGTTAACATTTTAAGACAGTATGAAAAAGGTGACTAGTACAGCTTAAATTAAGCACATAGTAAATCCATCTATCTGTAATAATGAACATAAATAGGATAAGCAATGGTAAGAAATTTTGTGACTTTTTCTTTTCCTGTCACAATGAAGGAAAACACAAGTAATAATAATTAAAGATATTTTTAATTCCTGAAGAAAATAGCTATATAAACCTGACTTTGTAAACTTTAAGAATGCACATTTTGTTTTACTCTACATGCTGTATCTTCCTAAAATTCCTGTATTGCTCATTGTGTGCTTATTTACTATTTTGCTACACTTGCTTATACAGAATATTTATTACATATTAGTATATAACGCAGAGTTAGCTCTAAAGGACTAGGATGTGTAGAAATAAACTTTGAATTAACTGTATTTCCAACTACAATTCTATCAATCCTTATAAGACCTGACTGAAGTAAGTACCAACATACGATCGGTTCATACTATCATTTCACGGGAAAAGCTACAGCAGAACTATTACAACATATTTAAGTACTAAATGCATATAAACATTTTGTAAGGTTTCCCAAGATGTGATTTATATAATAAATAAGGAAAAGAATTTGCATTTGCTTTAATAATTACTAATGTAATTGGAAGAGAATAATAGCTAATGGGTAGGCACATGCACAGAAGGCAGCAGCTAAAGGACAGCGTAAATTTTTTCTCTTTAAATAAGCAGATCTACCCAAGTAAATAGACCAAACAGTGTCTGGAAGATTTCTCTTTCCAAGTGCACTTCTTCTAAACATATTTAGACCCATGGAAAATAGCCCTCAAATCCTTCAACAGCAAACAGAGCAGCAGACACAAACACCAGGGATTCCCACACCACGCCTGCCTTTTTGCTGCCTGAATATGCAGCTATTTCTGTCCTTGCTGCATATTTTTTTTCCCTTTGATTTCTGAAACGTTCCTTGTAGAAGATTAGGGAAAGGAAAAGGCTTTCCTAGGAGCGTCAGGTTGCGATAAATGTGTGTATGTGAGTGAGAGAGTGTGTGTGTGCGCGCATACGAAGATGTATTAGGAAGGCCAGGCTGGTCATCTTTCAGCATCTCTCTCCTACCTGGGGCTCAGAACCTCAGCTACCCCTCATTGAGCTTTAAAGGGAAAAAAGCAGGGAGCAGAGGTCATGCAAAACGCTTCTATTTTTATAGTCAAATTGCCAACATTTAGAATAAAGCCGCCTGCCCGATACTGATATTCCCAGTGGCTAACTGGTTACATAGTTTTTACCTTCCCTCGAAAGCATTTAGATGTGTCTCAGTAAGTCCAGGCAACTGCTTGTCAGGACTTAAAAAGGATTCTGCATTTTTCCTTTTGCATTTTCTAAAGTATCAATCATGTATTATAAATCAGGGATTTCTGTTTTGTTAGGGGTTTTTTTTTTTTCATCTTTATACTCCCAGACCTCTTTTTTTTTCCTTCTGAAAAAGATAACAGGTTGTCTATACATTTTTGCTTTGTAAGAGCAACACGTTACAGGAAAAGTGTAAATATTTCTTTGCCATATATAGCAAAACCAAGTATTTTTCTTCAAAAAATTAGGAAAAATTCCTATTTTTATCCTGCTGCCAGAGGATGAATGTAGAAATTTTAGTGTAAACATCTGGGATGTGCTAAATACACTAAAACATGCGAGTCTAATACAGATTGAAAACAACAGAAAAGCTATCTTATTCCTCAAGTAACAGATTCAGGGATAAGCACATATACTTTGTTTTTCTTCTATCTTTTCGATGTAATCCAAATCATCATTTAGATCATAGTCTGGTAGCCTAAAAGGAAAAGATTATTTTCATATAAATGTCCAACTAGGGTTTTAGAGCCCTGCTGTGGAATGTAAAAGGGGTAAAAGAAATTCCCCCAAATTTCCTTGTCCTGATGATAAAAGAATAGTTTAGGTGCTACAGTAAGGGCTTTTTTTTTTTTTTTTTAATATTTGATCTTTCTTTGTAGTTTTTATTCTAACTTAACTGTATTTAGGCCCTGTTTTCATCTTTATAAAGCACTAGGTTTTCCTTTTTTGTAAGTTATTCTCCCATAGTGCATCGTAGTTTAATTCATTTTTAGCAAAAGAAACACCCAGGTTCAATCTGGAGACCTCCTTCCAACATAATTTAGCTAGACCTTTTCTTAGTAAAGGTTTTCTGGTTTTCATTTTCACTTCATATTCTCAAATAAAAGATCCTTTGTTGTCTACCATTTGATTGGACTTAATGAAAAACACTCCATTTTAACTTAACAGTATTTCCCTTTGAATTTATTATATTTAAGGACACTGTCAAAAATCAAGCATTTAATCTCAGGTTTTTATACTTAAAATTATATTACTATCATATGGTTCAATGAGGTGATGTAAAAAGTATATTGAATAGATTTCAAAAAGAAAAGTGAAAAACTAGCCTCATTTTAATATGAAACTAAATACTATGGCTAATGTGCAGATTGGGTATGGTAGTTGACTTTAAAGACTAACATGTGACAGGGTGCCAACAGCTGAATTGTGCAGTATTGACTAAATGAGGTTCACTGATTTGTATTGAGGCTAATATCTTCTTTAAACAATTCCGTGTAAATTGTGCGTATAAAGTCATTGGAAGCTATTTCTCAGGACAGCCTCGCTGGCTAGCTACCTGCTGGAGTGAGGAAGATAATCAATAGAAAGAAATAGAGCTGAGCATGAGACTAGGAAGCTTCAGAGCAGTTAGTGCTGATAAAAGTAGATGATGTCAATATTTGGGAATAACACAACTCTAGGATAACAGACAAAAGAGAAGTGCATATGTTGTAGAGTGTTCAAACAGGGGCAGAATTAATGCATAAGTGGCAGATGTTGCCCCAGGCTGCAAAAGACATTATTTATTCCAGGTATTGTTAAATTCCTAGTGAAACACCACTGCTCAATATAGTATATTAAAATTATATCTAGCAATGAGGGAGTCAGAATACCTTCTACATGAGTAGAAATTCTCAGATACAAAGAAGCTGATGCACTGTATTGATACAGAGCATTTTCCACGTCTCCTTGACCTCGTAAGAAAGAGCCTCTGTCAGAATTGAATGCTACAAAAACACTGCTCAGTGCTCTCTAACTAGATGAATATTTATAACCAATAATTAAAATATTAACAGAACTAAAACGGAATGGCATAGTTTGTCAAAAATCAATTCTTTACTTGTAAAGACGTAGACATCCTTGAGTCCACCCTCTTCCCCCCCTTTTTAGTGTTTAAAGATTATTGAAACAAAAAATTCCCAATGCTCATTCAGAATTATAATACGGTGAATGCTTTTAGCTGTGGTGTCCTTATTGGTAGTGAAGTATTGGTATATTTTTGCTAATTTAATAGTAGAAATCAGTTTTCCTCTTGCTGTCAGGCGATGAATTTTTGTTCTTCTATGCTGATCTTTCTGTTGATGTATTATGACATAGTCTGTCAACATGAACAGATATGTGAAAGGGAGATTGGGTGACTGAGACATGCAACCTGAATATGGCTCCTCTTGAATTTTAAGCATATTATCATGTTTGGATACAGTCAGTAGAAATGTAGGATTTTTTTTTCCCCCCCCTCTAAAGAAAGCTATTATTTTGATGTAATTTAAGCAAAAGCAAAACAGGTGGACTATGACAAGGTCCTAAAAGCAGAATGAATGAGGTAACTCCAAAACATATGCATGAGAGCTTAAAAAGCTTTCACATCTAAGTTAATAGCCCTTTAAAACGAGCATTTGCGAAGCGCAAAAGTTTTTGTGTTAAGAAGAACCAATCCAGGCTTATCTGATTATTAAATATTGCTATCATTTTTTTAAAAATTAAATAATTCCACAAGCTTTACATGGTTTTGTTGTCACAGATGTTTTTATTGTTTGGTGTTAGATATCTGGATTACATCAAGTAGGTGATTACTATGTCAGCTAAAAAGGTCAAGTTCCATACTTTTTATTTCAAACCATCATAAAGAAACCTTTCTATAATGACACACATGTCTATAATGTAGATCTCTCCATACTCACTTTAAAAAAGGCTTCTATCTGACACATGGCTTAACAAGAAAGAATTTGATATTTTGGTGGTTAATACATTGGCAATATTCATATATAAAAGAAACACTTGTGTACTAAAATAATTAACTTTTCCATAGTGAATTTCTCATTAAAATATCAGATTTAATCACTGAATGCACAATTTACAGTACTAAAAGTTGTTATTATTAGAGTGATGTGCCATAAAAGCCTTCTTATGCATTTTTTTTTCAGGTTGTTGTGCTTTAGTTGTCATAAGTGCCATCATTCCATCTTAAAATTAAGGGAATATATAAGATTTCTGTTTAACACTTAACTCTAAAGAAATCTTCATTTCAAATAAAGCATGCATTTTGATTTGGGACATAGTAAAAAAATCTTTAAAGATATATACATCAACTAATTTGTTAATCTTGTGCCACTTTTAGCATTTGTCACACATATAGACCAGGAAATTGGCTCCATCTCATTCTAGCTCTGTGTTGAATTAAAAACCTCTACTGCAAAGAAGAGCATGATGTGGGGAAAGAATAAATTTAGTTCTTTCTTTAGTAATGCACATATATTTCCATACATTTCACATCCTAAGGGAGCCTGTGAACGCATTCAATAAATACAAAACTGTAATTCCAGGAAAAAGGAATTTTTACATTATAAATTTCATGTAGTATTTTATTCTTAAAAGATCTGAAATTATAAATGTTATTATGTTTTGATTCTTTTACAAAATACAGGACAGAGAAAAAAATGAAGGCACTGAATTTTAGGTCATTGGTATTTCTGGGAGTATTAGGTGCTTTAGAACAAAAACGTATATATTCAACAATGGCACTTGAAAATTAAGAAAATATTAGCTATGTCCAGCCAAAGTAGTTCTACCTTACATATCCTAAAATAAAAATCATATATGTAAGCATTTATATGAAACGATTGCCTATCTTCACCTTATATATTAAGGTCAGCGAAAAGAGCAGTTTATGGATAAAGGGCAATAATAAAGAGGTAGCCTTTAAACATGATTAGTTGGTGTCTATTAAAGATGTGTTAAAATGAAATATATACTGCAGGTGAAGGAAATTACTAACTCCTGCTAGGATGATAGACTTGCTGTATGTGTATTTCACTATACCTTTAAAATATTTGTGAATTTGACTGCATTCTGAGGAGACACAGCAATGTGGGAGATTTATGAGGGTCTGACGGAAACAGGGCTAGGAAAGATTATGGCATACTTGTTTAGAAAAACTGAGAACTGAAGGTTCCTGATTTACACTGACATATATCTAGATGAAACTATAGTTTGCAAATTGCCTAGAGGAGCTATCTTTTATTAAGTGTTTGATGGGTACAGAAATGTACATATCTATTCTAAAACAGTCTAGGAATACTGATGCAGTATTTGCAAATACATTTTTAACATTTTTAGATTTTCTTAAGTAAGTCTTTTCATTTTTACGGTCACCAAGCCTGTTCTGAACGCCCGTGCCTACTGAACAAGCTGTATGGCTAGACAAGTTTTGTTACATTATTTTGAATTCTTGGGATAGCGGTGTGCAGAAATACTCTGCACTGCAGGATGAGGAGAGATCAAACTGTAGCTTCGGCACTTTTTACCTTTTTCAGCAGACTACCAACATATTTGATGCATTCTATGTCTTCACAGTTAGAAAAGGGAAAGAGTGTGCCATAATTCCCAACTTTCACAATTAATGCATTTCCAAAGGCTTTCAACATTGATACTGTGTCGTGATGCCATTACATATGTTTATTATGAAATTATACAGGGTGTAACAGATTAGGCATGCAATTTTACCAAGCGCTGTAAAATTTCTTGCAAAGAAAGCCTGAAAAACTGGTAGGTTCCCTACTCAGGTCAGTTTTGCTGGTTTTATTCCAACTGATACAAGGTAGATGACTTCTCTAAGGTGGGGGGGCGCAGGCTCGCTTGCACTATTATTTTCGGTACATTAACTTCCTCTTTCTTTAGGAGCTGTTACTTTTTAATCTTATTTTAAATCATTATTATCATAGTGAAAATCTGTATTAGTCAGTACAATTCTACTTTCATAATTCACATTTTATTAATGCAATTAAAATTGGTATTTACTGATGCTTCAGGAACAAAATTATGAATTTAATATCAACTTAACAATGGATGATGTTATGCATTCCAGTTCTGTCAGCATATTTTCAAGCTAGGTGAATGCATTATACAAATATTAGGCAATATTTTACATAATAATCTACCTATTAGGTGGGAAGTTTTGTCAGGCTCATAGGCACACTTGATCACCAATTATATATAGAAAACATTTTTTCCACATGCAGATGTGGAAACAGGATTAATTATCATCACTTTTAAAGATTTCACTGGCTTCTAATAATAATGTGGTAAGCAATATCTGTTAGTGTAAGCTTTTGGCCAGCAACAAAGAAAACAAAGTTCACTCTCAGGCAACTCTTTAGACTTTCATTATGAATATAAATTCAGTGCATTGATAACTTTACCAAAGGCTTTCTATGTTATAATATTATGTGAAGAATTGTACATCTGTGATAAGCGACATGCACTGAGTCATTTTCGTCAGTAGCTCGCATAGTTTTCTTAAATCATTAACTCATCAGATCAGGGTAGGGATGCCTGAGTCTTTCTGGATGTTTGGATAGTGCCTTGCACAGTATAATGTGTACTAGAATATAAGGAAATAATTGGCACTTGTTAGTTATAAGCAGCACTTGTTAGCATAGGCTTTCTAGCATGCCAACAAGCAATTAACCTCAGCATCAGTCAATCACCTTTTCCTAGTTAACTCCCATTACACTTTGAGGACAGCTGCCATCTTCTTGTGGAAAAATATTTGTAACTATGCCCCTAACTGTCGCGTGAGTTCTAGACCAGTGTAACTTTATTTTATTCAAAAGAATTAGAGCTTTCTAAATAGGAAGGTAATCAAGAAAATGATTTTTCTTCCATGACTGTAAATTAGGAGTAAGTGCACTTAATTCATTGGAACTACGTCTGTGCAAAACTGTGGCACCGATATCAGAATCAATCTTTTCTTTCTGTACCTAAGAGGTGAAAGTGTAGTACTGTACAGAAGTCAATCAAAGTAATGATGTTGCTTAGCAATGTAAATGCAAAAGAGTAGATTGCTGATGCCAAGAAATTTGCACCCACGTATTGCACCTGTCAATGAAAGGGAGGTTGCATTGCAACTGCAGTGCAGTGCGGAATTAATGCCCTAATTAATGACTTCTTCATCTCTATTAGATATGCCTGACAAGACAATATGGTGAGGTTCTTTATCAGTTCATCGTTGCTACGAGTAGCAGGAGTAGATGGTTTTGTTCTTTTTTGTTCTGTTTTTTTAAGATCTAGTAAATACTTTCAGTTCATTTTTGTTAGGAACAGATGACCACGAGAGAGATTGTGTGTGTTATTTGTGTAGATCTGATAGGTTGACGGTGGGTTAACATAACCGTTTTTTCCCATTTCCCTACATGTAAGAGTGATTTTCATGGAAGGAAGGTATGGATGATCTGAACTGTGATTTAAAGCAGATAATTTTATTCCAATAGCAGGAAGCAACTTCCATAAATGACAACTTTTTTTCTTTTGATAACTCCAGTGAAATACAGAGATGACACCTGTATGAAGCATTATTTTTAGAAAGAGGGACTGGGACACTTCTTCTCCCCTGACTATTGAAATGACATATAAATATCATTTCTTTTACTTTTTCTGTGAGTTTTGTGACTTGTGCCTTGGTGTGTGACTGCGATGTGCATTTTTTGTTGACAGATGCGAATAAGGTATAGGGAGTACTAAATAAAAGTGTGCCTGGTCCAAATAGGGAGCAGTAGGCAGGATAACTTAGGGAAAAAAGAAGGAAAAAGTGAATTCACTGTAAACTTATTTCTTCCTGGTCAGTCCACTTGGGAATAAACAGACGACCATGGCATATTTTTATAGTGAGTGATGAAAACAAAAAAAGGAGAAAGGCCTGCAAGGTATTTTCACACCATTCTTGAGAGTTTTACATATTCAGTTCTGAATAAATAAATCTTTCAGTTATGAATTGTAATCTAGCCTGCTCAGGTACGAAAACCATAAAATAGGAGTTTGGTTTTGTTTCACAGAAGTTCAGTTATTATTGCTTAATATTCTTCATCTTTCACAGGAGAAAGTCTTTTGGGAATATTTAAAGAATTGACTTTGTAGTGGATTTTTTTGGGGGTTCTTTTCAAATAATCACCGTGGAAATCATCCTGAGGCATATTCTGATATCAAGTCACTTTACACTGGATGAAGTCAACCTGTAAAGTTCTTATTACTAGTTGGGCATTACCTTAGTGATTCACTTTTTGAATATTAAATCATCTATTTGTGACATTCACAGGAAAGCAAAAAATAACTAGGTTTAATTTGATCCTTGTTTTCTTCCAAATGGATCCAAATTTTCATCTTGCCCTAAGCTTCCGATCACTTTTCTTGGTACCAGAACTTACATTCCCTGAGCTGCTCATGAGTGCAATCCCATGCCTCTGTGCTGTTACTATTTAAATTAGCCGAGTTCATCCTGATTGCGTTGGGTTAGGGAGTCACCATATGAGCAGCTTCACTGGCAGCTCTGAAGGAGCAACAACCTCCATCTAGGGTGGGACATTTAGCTAGAACATGTCTTGCTTTGTAGCAGCCACAGTTAGGGCCAGAAAACATAGTTATTCTGTAAGAATATGAAGCACTCCCTCATGCCAGTGCAGAAATGCAAGAAGCTACTGTACTTACTGCAGATTCATGATACAACATTTTTTTTTTTCTTAAGAAATTTTAAGTAAACTTCATGGTGCAACTGTGGTAGAATAGGAAGATATATGAGGCTCATTCTTGTGTATAACTATTACATGTCTCAAGAAAGCAAAATCTTTTGGGCTATATTTCTGCTTAAACTATTTAGCACCCTACTGAAAACAGTTCTTGAAGGGAATCTGGATTATTTGGATTAAAATATTTTTCAGTAGTGTGATTAATTATGTAAGAACATGGAATTTGAGAGGGTGTAGAACCATGTGAAGCAGAAGGAAGTGTCCTCACTGGTAAAGATGAGGTGAGAAAATGTTATGTTTTAATATAAAACGTGTTTCCTGTTAGTACTTCTGATAAAATCAGCATTATGGAGCAGACCTATAATGTTCATTAGTTATGTAAACTCATAATGCAAACTCACAGTGAGTTGTGAGCCTGGCAAATTTGTTAACTTTGTTTTTTTAGACTAACTGGTGCTTCTACTCATATTTAAAGTTGGTAGATACGGAAAGAATAGGATAGTTCTTTCTTTATTCTGGCTCAATAACAGCTCTATTGCCTTTTTGCCTAGGGAGTTGGAGAGTAGTCTTGGCCATTTAACTTGTATCTTCAGCATGCCCATGCAGTGGAACATATTTTTGCCTCTTGGTTATTAAGACCGGCCATAAAAATCCATTTTAAATGGTGACTTAAGAAATGCATCCTTGTCAATAAACATGAATTTGTAGCTTTAGTCATCTTTGATGATTAAAATATATGGTTGCATAACATAAAATGGTATTAATTATTCAGTCTAAGTGCTCTATTCTGATATTTTTGTACTTATACACACATTTTCTTTTCCTAGGTACCTTTTTAATGCTGAAATGGGCGTACTAATTGTGAACTGTGTGGTAAGAAGCTCCTTCTAAAATATGCAGTAACTTATTTACTGGAATTTAACAGGCTATGTGCTTTAAAGCTTCTCTTGCCTGTAATCACGTGAACAAACCTTGCAAGCCGTATTGCCAGCTCGAGATTCGGCACGGTAACAGCAGCGCTGGAGCAGCCCCCGCCGTTAGGCAAGGTACAGAAAGGAGCTGGTGACCTGCGACAGGACAAGGGACCTCTTTTACTGGGATTTGCTCACGGTTATGCTTCTGGCAACTGATATTTCCATTTTACTCAAAACTTCTACATCTGTGTCATCAGACGAAGCCCCATGGTGGCAGAGCAAACTGTAGCCTTCATTTTCAAGTTTGAAGAGAAAAAATTATTTACATGTCTAAATCCCAGAACCTGCTGCTGAGAGGTCACTCTTTGTTACCCACTGCTTTAAACCATTAAGATTTCCAAAAGCTCTATAAGGAATAGGGACATAGTTTAGGGCAGAAAAGTCTTATTGTTTTCATTTTGTTTGGTTTCCTTTTTATTATATCATATGATTTTTGTCCTACCAGAGGAACATGGAAGATGGGATGTTTCTGTCATTTCTTACAATGAATGACTGCTTAAAGGGACTGTCAGAGATTGTAAGACAAATCTTTGACCCTCCTTAAGATTGCTATAAACTGAAGGAGAATGTCTTTTTATTCATTAGGACTTCAGAGTTTATTTTGTGAGGAAAACTATTGATTCATGCAATGACTGTTTTAGCATACTTCCAACTCTGTATTTTTACATTCTTTTGGTTTTGAATTTAGGCAAATGTTTAATTGTGTGTTTTAATGTTGCACCAGGGTTTTTTTTTTCTGTTTTAGACGTGTTTTCCTGAATCAGACCCTTGAACTTAGTGACAATCAGTACAATTTCCAGAAATGTTATCAGTAAGTGTTGCGTACCAAGATGTATGAACATGGACTTTAAGGGGGAGCACAAGTAATTACTTTTTTTTTTCCATTCACAGAAGAACTAAGTCAAGGTTATTCAATAGAAATGAATAAATGCAGCCTGGAAAGATATTTGTTTTCCAAACTGCAAGAGGATCTCAGAAACCATAAGGATAACATAAAAACAAAAATCTAAAGAAATTGCTTAATTTGCTTAAAAAATAATTGGAACTGTAAAAAAAAAAGCATTTCATAATGAAGAAAGTCTTCAGGTGGGGAAAAAAAGAGTCGTCTGACACATAGGGTAGATTGAAGGAGTCATTCCAGGGGCTGCTGTTTGCTGCTACTGCAGAAGCATGTAGGGCATTCTCCCTGTCTTAGTTGCCCTATCTGTAAACAGAGACTGTGCCCACTTCTGTCTAGCGTTGAAAAGTCTTTAGATGTTTCACAGTGCAACAGAAAAGTCTTTCATGTACTTAAAAATTTCCTGTTGGACCTCATGCCTTTGAGATAAAAACCAGTTTGGGCTATGCTTCCTGAAGGAACTGGTTGCTTAACATGGTGGTGGTGGCAACTTTACATTTTTGTGGGGTGTTGTTTTTTGTTTGTAACTGTTTAATGGACTGATTTTTGGTATCACCTCTGGAATATGCAGGTCTCTGGAGGCTGATAGAAGGGAGGGTTGCTGTGAATTAAAAAGCCTCCATCAGGAGATCCCATGATCTGCAGAATTCTGTCATCCTCACAAAAACATACTTAGCATTAGCATGGCCCATGTTTTGTATTTCAGCTACTAATCTTTCAGGGACATCTTTGTCTGGCTAAACATCTCAGGGCTGTTTGTTAAAAGATAACACTGTAAGACTTTTTACCTTTGACCAATTCAGATTAGGGCATACCAAGGTATGAAAAGTAATATGCATTTGCAAATGCATATGCAAATTAAAAAAGCAGGCTGATTTCATTAGTACTTCTTGAAAGAATAAGATAAAAAAAAGACTTAAATAGTTGTGAATCTCCTGTAGAGGATTTTGGTAACAGAAATGTTGCCATATGGCTGTGTGTATTTTGTGCTACGTGAAAGGAAATTAGCAGGAAATTTGTGGAACTTGTAGAAAACTTGTGTAAAAGTAAAATGCAACAAGCAAACAGTCTCTCCACAGATTACACTGGCAGTACTGGTGGTGTCTATTCTGACAAAAGACATGGAGCATGCTCAGGGTGGTGTGTCTCCTGACCCCTGCTCCATGTTGCCAGCCTTTAGCTCTGCTCAAGACTGAGCTGTTGGGTCTGCCAAAGCCTGGACTACTTAAACTATCTGTCTTAGCAACAAGTGATCTCAGGGCTGTCCTAGGATGCGTGACATTGCCGGAAAGGCACGTGGCTGGTTGTCACGGCAGAGCTATGCAAGGAGACTGTAAGCACCTGAGATTTCTTCTCTTGCATATCCTAAACTATGCCCTAGGCTTGACCCCGAGCATATCTTTATGTTGCCACAACCAACCTTGAAATGCATTCTGGTCTGGGACATGGGTCCAAGTTTATAAGATCAGAGACATTAAAAAAAATTTAATTCTTCTTTGACACTTCCAGCATTTAGGGTAGAAATACAAATCAAATACAGAATCAAAACAGTTTATCAGAACATCAAAATTAGGAAGGCAACGTTTTACTTTTTAGATTATCAGTGAAGCAACAAAGGTGTCTCTTACCTGCTGCTTTGCCAGTGGTAGGCGCCAGCTCACAGCTGAAATGCAGGCATATGAAAAGCCTGTCTTACCACTGAGACATGCTCACCAGATGCCACCAAAGGTATCAGGCTCTACTGAAAAATAGAAAACCATAATTACTATATGATATAAAAGGATGTATTGGGATTGTTGGTAAATTAAAGATTAAAATTGAGATTAACCCTTGAGCATAACCTTTAATTTATTATCTGTCTTTAATTAAATCAAGAGTGGCTTAAATATATAGGGGCATCTTTTGGGCTTACATCTTAATTGTGAAAATGGCTAATTTGTGTATAGTTTATTCATGTTGCTATTTCAAGTTATTTTAATTGCAGTACTTACGTAAGTTCAGGAAGCAGAATTTCATTCCATCTGGTGATTACTTATTTACTTACATTAATCATACAGTCAGAAAACACAGAATTAAAAAAAAAACCTACTGAAAACTTGATTGAACATACTAGAGAAATTAATGTGACTAAATGTGTCCATATGGAGCCTGAAAATTTCAACACGCTTCAAAAAATTAATGTAGGAAACAAACAGGGAGCTACAAATGCTGTGATTTCCCCAAGAAACCTATTTTTCCTACTATTTCAACTGGCTTATATATCAAGAATAGACCTATATAGAACTGCTTTTGAAGCTTTTTTTTTTTTTAAATTCCTGTATTATAGGTACTTACTGAGATTGAAGCTGTTTACTTTCACTCCACTGTGAATCTCTAACCCAAGTTAAATACTCAGGGAGACCTAGTATGTTAACTTAGGGATCAAAAAATATGTTTCCACTTGGTCATATTAGGTCTGGCAGTAAAATATTTTCAGACTTAAGCAGGCGCATGACTCACCTGAGGAAGAGGTATGTTAAAATATTTACAATCTGGGCACATTCCAGATCGTGAGTCCTATCATTCTTACATCTTTAAAATCCACTAAGGTGACCTGCAGACCATTACCATCTAGCAGATAATTACTCAGGAGCCTCTCCTATATCAACAGAAAGCCTACAAGTGGACCTCTATACAGTAGGATATGGCCATCTTGCCTCCTGTCCTAGACATGGAAGCCATTCTATATTGTTAATAATTTAGTTTACCTCTAAAATACTGAAAATCAGAGTGATTTATACTGGCACAATATGTTAGATTACATCACAAAAAAGTAGTTTTGCTGTATTGTTACGGACGTTTAGATTATGCAAACAACAAGTTGCAATGCTATTCTTTTAAAACTCTAGTGGTATGTGAATGTGCACATGTGCACAGCAGATCACTAGTTATTGCAGTAAAGGCAGTCTCTGCTTCTGCTATATATTTTCCCAACTGATATGCTCTTTTTTTTTTTTTTTTTGAGATTGTCATATGGTATAACACTTTTACTAGTTGACTCCTCCCACTTTTCTTCAAACCACATCCTGATTTTTGGCCTCAGAAACCAAACATATGCACAACTTGCAGAACAACACATGATATTGTTTCTGTATAACATCATACCAGCTGGGATATAAATTCTTACAGACAATTTTATGTGAATGAAAAATACCTACATTAAGACATTTTCCATAGTTATGCAATACATACCACAGTAGAGCATATGGTCTAGAGTAAGAAATCCTCCCTTAGAATTATAACAAAAGCCCCAAATCAGGCCTCAGATCTTCAGAAAATAAAATTCTGAATAGATCATTCTAATTTCTCTCTATTTTATTTCTTCCTTTTTCTATTCTGTTTCGGATTTCTGAAATCCAGCATTACCTAGTTTGCTGGTATGTCAAAGGCCCTTAAATTTTATCTGTTTGATTTATTGGGTGTTGCATCCAATAAAATTATTATTTAACTAAAGAACACCTAATATTTGGTGAAATTCTACTTTTTATTATGATTTGAAGATATGTCAAAAGTAAGAATTCATCATTTTTGTACAATTTATTTCAAGATTTATTTTCATTAGTAGAAAACTATTTTGTTTCTAATTTGTCAGTGTTCAGCTTCCATAATTATTGTTAATTTTTTGTTTTCTTTTGGGGTATGGTGGGAGTGGTGGGATGGTTGTTATGTTATTCCCCCTTCAGGATAAAAAGTCTGCATATGAGGGTTTTCTCTCATGATCTATAAACTTTAATCAAGTCACCCTCAGCTGTCCTTTTTGATAATCAAACAGATTGAGTTTATACTTTAACAGCAAAGAAATTTCTCCTGCTCTCAAATTAATTTTGAATGCAATTTTGTGAACTCTTTCTTTTTTTTTTCACCATTCCCATTAAAATATGGACAGCAGATCTATGGGAATTATTCCAACAATTGCATCAGGATCCAAGGATTACATTAGCTCTGTTCATGTAGCTTCACAGTGGGAGCTCATTTTGAGTTGCTGGTCCACTATGGCCCGTAAATCCCTGCAGAGTCAAGGCATTCCAAGGCACTGTACCCCATTTTTTGGGAGTGAAATTCCTTTGTATTGATGTATAAGTGTGCAATCATCTCTCCTAAGATGCTAATTCCTTCCATGGGTCTACCTTGTAAAGAGATCTCTTCTTCAATCTGATCTTTATGTACTGCTCAAGTAATCTTTCTGTCATCCTCAGATCCTTAACATGGTAATTTCTATTTGCACCTCCAGATCACTGCTGGGAATACTGGATAGTGTTGGGCCTAGTGCTGATGCCTGCTGAATACCATTAGAATCAATCCAACGTTAATTTTCTTTTTAACATAACTTCTAAAGATCTGCTAGGCAGCTCTTAACTGAAATTGTGACCATTGATGCTATGTAGTAAATATTTTTTTCTTAATAAAAATATCGTGCAGTGTTTACAAATTTTCAGTATGCATTTATCAATTAAACGAACAGAAGGTAAGCACCCCATAGGCAGGTGAAAAAAATCTGTTGACCACATTGCAAACAAAACACCCAGGATTAATATTCTTCAATTTTCTCTCTACATGTAACTTCATTTCACCTTTTTGAAACATTTAATATATAAATAATACTGTTCATCTTTCAGAACTGAAGGGATTCTGATTTGACTGACATATATATCTCAAAATGTGTAGGGGCTTTCTGAATTTATTGAAATCGCCTCTGGGAAGCTTACAGGACCAATGCTAGATGCTGGTGCATGGACGTTCTTCAGTTGTTTTTAACACATTTTGCTAACAGTTTATCTGTCAGATTGTGTAATGTACACTCTATAATTTGCCGCAAATCATAAAGTTCATAAAATTGGAAAAAAGTTTCTTAACTAATTCTTATTCTGTGCTTTGGCAGACATAACTTGTATTCATTTCTATCTGTAAAAAAGACAGCATTACAGCTGTTATACTGACAGATAGACATACAACCACAACCACATCAAAACTTTTCTAAGGTTTTACTCCTCTCTTCCCTGTATTTAAGAGAATTTGGTAATGTGCTTGAAAGGTGTTTGAGTTTTTCCAAGTAAAAGGAAAGAAGGAGATGAGCTTTGAAAGGAGACTAATTTAAAATATCTTCCTGTCTTTTTTTGGACCCTTCTCCGTTCCAGAAGAAAGTTATAGTGAAGTTTGTTAAAAAGAAGTTTCCAAGCACTTTATATTTTTTTTAAACGAATCTAAGGCTTTTGAATGTATTGGACTTTTCTTTCTTTGTATAGGTTGAATATCACAGCTAATAGCACAGTAATAATTACATGTCATTCTCTTTATCCTCTTTGTGCACTGCCAATCGGTAAAGGTGTCTAATTTCACACATCATTTGCGACGTCCTATGGCAACACCACATATTTTGGGGAATAGCTGTTGAATGTAGTCATTAATCTCCATTTTGAGATGTGCAGTTCCAGATTCTGGACCCAATTCTGTGATTATTCTAAGCACAGAGTTCTTGGTGAAGTCACTGGGCTAGCAAGAATATGCTCAGCTCCCAAGAGAAAGAGTACAGGTAACTTTAAACTAAACTGCAGGACTATAGGATTTCCCAGTCCTACAGCCAGGCTGCGCTGGCCACAGCCCAGCATATGGAAGCAAGTTACTCTCTTTCTCCGCAATCAATGACCCATAGGGTCACTGGAACAGGTGGGAATTGGGGTTCATGGGATATTCTGGACAGTCTTCCCACATCGTGGAGTGAAAGAAAGCCATTCTGACGGCCCTATTCCATTCAAGACAGCTAGCACAAAGGAACACTGTTAATTCCTACTGAGACAAAGCAGCCGCAAGTCAACAGCGATCCAGACCCAACTTCAACACAGAGACAGCTTGTGAAATTGAAAAACAGGAACAAAACAAAAAGTACTATACGTGTCTGAGAAATCTTATCAACCCTGGCAGACATATTTATTGCTCACTGATGACTGAGAATCTCGTCTTGCCCAGGGATAGTTGCGAGTTAGTAATGAAGTAAAAATGTGGGGTGAGCAGAGAATGACAGTCTATGGCTGATTCCTCTGATGTCACGCTTTGGGAATGGCAGCCAGAAATGTGGAACTCATTCTGCCTTTAGAATCAAAGGCACCTAATTACAATCTCATTTTGTTAAAATACAGTGCTAATGACTTGCTTGTGCAGTAGCTGGATACCATATCAACTGCCATATAAGCTAAGTTTTTCCATTTTAACAATCCTAGTTACAGTATCTGACTGCCTGTGCACAAACACTCACCAGTTCTTGCTGTGTGTCACTGGAGAGATGCAGCAGTTTCCGCTAGGCAGTGAAAATGAGAGGAGTCACTGGCAGATAAGCTTTGTGCTAAGATGTCTTACCTCACTTTAGAAGACCTGTTTTGAGTCATTCATAAAATCTGGTCTTTTACAAATCCAGCCATGTTTGCCCAGGTCAGATTATTCTGTGGCACATCAACAGAGGTTAAGACCTGTTCTCTCTGGTAATGCCCTCCTCCCAGTTCTTCTTAATTTTTGTAATCTGTCTTTGTTTTTGCTGGTACTCTGCTGTTTGCACCTTTGAATTCTTTTTCTGCCTAGGTTGCGTCTGTGTGTTTCATGCAAGCTATACATCATCTTCCAAAACTTTATTACCAAATGTGTATATACACATTTTTAGAACTCTCACTACTTGCAAAATCATTTTTTGGGTTAAGGGTTACTTCTATGATCTTCCAAGCATCCTGCTGACAGCAGCTGTATTGTTTAATATCAAGGGTACCTTGTTTTGTTCCCTACATATACCTTTCCTTCAACACATGCCAAATTAAGCACGTGCATAGGTGATATGCATTGACATTTGCTATTATTTGACCTTATTCCATGAAATCCTCTTCAGCAAATTCTGCACATTTTAATCTGTTAATTATAACAAAGTCTATACTATTAAATATTTATCTGAAAGGAGTTCTCTGAAAGTACATAAATGAGGATAGCTTTCTAAGCAACCGTGTTTTGGCCCACAACAAGGACATACTTTATACCAAGCCACATTTTTCACATGGCATTAGATGGCTCCAGAGTTCGCCGTGTTTGGTTTCCTCCTACGTGCCTGATGCAATCTATTACACGTGTAATTCTATTTCTGAGTATGTTCTCTCTTCAAATGTGAACTGCAAGAATTCTTTTGCTGTGGCTGGTACTGTGACTGTGCCCATCCCTCTGAATCTGTGGAACTGGCATTTTCTCCAAGTGCATAGCTTTTGTCTCCCCAGGTCTCTGCCAGCTGTTTTCAGTAGTCTTTCATATGAAGTAGTGTTACTATAAGCTGTTGTGTCAAAAATCAGATAGGATCTTAAAAAAAGCAATGTGTGTATCAAGCTGTTCACACTCAAGTAGTATTCAGAGTCTATCAAGAGGAGACCAAGGTCCGCAATTATTATTTTTAAGCAGCATGGAGGGCAGCCAGAAGAGTTGAAGTAGGAACCATTCCAAGTACATATCCTGAAGAAGCAAAAGGGGCAGTAATAAAACTAAACTTCCCCCTGTAAAGAGAAAGACTGTTGGAAGGATGGACTCATTAGCTAGGTGCAGGGGGCCAAGTCATTTCTCTACTTCCTTCTCATTACTTCCAGGCCATGACTGCTTTCTAACTATATCCCAGATCTGAACAGTACCTGGGAATATTAGTGAGCTGAAAAAGAAACCAGTAAAACAGTTATGGTCCCACTGTCAGTGTGAAAATCAGGACCATGATCTTTTAACTGCTCCAATAAAAAGTTATGTCAGTTGCAATTTCTGCTTCTTGGAGATGCCCAGCATTCAAAGAGGTCTCCCCATGTACACGTTCAGTTCTGCTGGATTAAAAATATCAGAAAAAAGATCTGATAAGCTCAGTTTCCACAAGCTGCTTGGGGAGAGATAATCAAGAAGCCAGCCCATTCCCCAGTTTCTGCTAAGAAGTCCTGATCTGGGTGCAGGTTTACTCATAGAAGATGGCACCAGTCCTTAAATTGTTTGCCAGCTGTATGTAGTCAGTGTATTGGGTATTGTTGGTGTCTCCTCCTTCTCCAAAAGAGAATCTGCTGGTGACTTCTTCGCTCTGCTGGACAGCAGAGGGATTCTCTAGCCTCGGTTCTTGGGAGCGGTACAACAGAACAAGGGCTAGCTATAACAGATTGCTTCTCTTATTCCTCCCAACGTTACAAATTAAAACAAGAATATGAAAACCTCATATGACTTCATCCTTCAGACCACAAGTGAAGCTGAGTCAGCAAGTGGTGAAGAAAACTACATGTATTTATAGTGAATGAGCAATTATTTCTTTTTCATGAAATGTTTGTAGCTAATCAACTCAAATAGCTGCCTATCTAACAAATACAAGCTGTGTACAATCCTGCCAAAAAAGTGCACTTGGATGGTATATTTGGCAGTGCTGAACAACTCTCAAAGCATATTAGATGTTCACTGTTTGAGTCAGGAGGCTAAGAACTGAGTAAGATTTAAAAAATTATTTTGATCTTGTTTTTCATACTATATGCTGCTTTTATTCACACCCAAGTTTAGTTACACTGATTTCTGTAGAGATAATGGTAGCAGGAGCTGAGCCCAAAGCTACCATTTAACTATTTCTTTTTGTATGTCCTAATTATTTTTCTAAACTTTCGTTTTCTTTTTTTTTCCTTCCCTCACACTTTTTTAGGAGAATCAAATAGGGTCAGCATGAATCTGTTTCAGTTTGAAATTCACAGAAACCCATCAACTATATTTATACATGTAAGTTAAACTCTAAGTACAACTTCTGAGTATTTTTTTGTTGTTTATTGTATAAGTGAGCATCCATCTTACACGATTTAAAAAAAAAACATGCAAAACACACTATGACTAAGGAGATTATGCTTTCAGAGAAAGTTTTAAGGAGAGTGTAATTTCAAAACTACCTTTTCTCAATTTGATATTGATTACTTATTTCCTACCTTTGCACACATACCATAGACCTCTTAAACTCTGAATGCCTTTACTTTAATCGCTTTATACTGCTCCGTCCTCTCCTTCCCCTCAGGATCTTTACAGAGGTGACAGGTAGCCCAGCACAAAGGTTCAGAGAGCAAAGTTGTGAACAGTAAATTCTACTGACGTTACCTTCTCATGAATTTCAGCACACAGATTTATCCATGTAACTTTCATTAAAATTAATAGGAATCATGTGACCCAAACCTCTGTATATTGAGCAGTTTCCTTAGTGTACTGAAGAGCCTGCGTCTAGTTTTTGAGTCCCTAAGGAAAACAAAAAGGTGCAGTGACAGTATATCATTTAAATGTCACATGCATTTAGTGTATTATAGAGCTTTGAAGAAATATCTATAAAAGCCAGCTTTGCATAGGAAGTCAAAAGTCCCAGGGAAAGTTTAATTTATATTGTAAATTTTGGTATGGTTTTCATCATAATGATAAAACAGACTACTGTATTTGCAATTTTCTCTATAACTGTACATTTTTTTACTTAAATAGCCACAGGGAATGCAATGAATGAAACATTTTTTTCAGAACAGTGGTTTACGCTTGGTCTTACTTCTTAATCATTTAAACTTATTTTAAATGACAGCCTGTTAATAGGCCATTAATATAAACATTATTTGAAAATGAGATTTCAAGGAAAGGGTAGGC
The DNA here is from genome assembly GCA_013400135.1 of Rhinoptilus africanus. Classification (NCBI taxonomy): domain Eukaryota; kingdom Metazoa; phylum Chordata; class Aves; order Charadriiformes; family Glareolidae; genus Rhinoptilus; species Rhinoptilus africanus. The sequence continues at coordinate 30,824 of VXBO01010244.1, forward strand.
TTGAATAAGCTACAGTAAGACTAGGCAGAAGCTGATGAGACAACTTTTAAAGAAATAATGCTATAAACAATATTTATGATGTTATGCCCAAGCAATTTGAAAACAAAGGCTATAATTTAACTTTGAATTATATATATATATTTCTAAGTCAATATTTGGAAGTCCACTGAATTAATAGGAAGCTATATAAGCATGGGGAAATGTGCTAATAATGTAGTGGAATAAATGGATGTTCTGTTTAAGTGGCACATGGAGGCTCTCAAGATGTTGCAAATATTCTCTGAATTTACAGAATATCACAATTCTTTCCCTTCTTCCTCTTCTTTCCCTTTTCTCCTCCACCTCATGCCAGGGTGCATACTGCCTTTACATACCACTCACAGCTAACTGATGTGAAGTTGTGAATTTCCTCATGTGTCACAGAGCTCTAGGAAAGCTCTCCGGTTGAATCTTTTTCAGGAAGGCTGTCTTATTTATTAGGGAGAAGTAAGGAAATATGTTTCTTAAATTTATGCTATGAGACCAGCTAAAAAAAGATAATCAACATTTTTCCCATAAGGTGTAAGTGTTGCAGTACTGACCTTTGGGAAATTTAAATTTAAACCCTTCATTTTTGATCACACAACTTGTCACTGAAAGTAAAGAAGTTGGTAAGGATTAAGGTCCACCAGTGCTGAGCCATGTACTGTCCTCATAAAGGGTGTAGTAAAGGATGCTTATGGGCTATAACTGCCTGATAAAAATAAGAACATTTATTCTAAGACTTCTATTCAAGTTCCTCGAAAGACTTTGCAGATATTAATTGCACAACTTCAGTCCTCTTGTGTGGCAAAAACAGATGAGTAGATAGATAAACAGGGACAATGTGACTTCCATTGTAATAATTTTCTCTGGATTTGTTGTGAGTGGCGTAGCAGAAAGAACAGCAGTGTCACAGCTCTCTTAGTAGTGCATAGGAACAATATACAGTATTTTATTGCAGGAAGTGAAAGCTATGGTATTCAACACAAACTTCAGAGGATATTTCTGCACAATTATAGAATCATGGAACAGTTTGGGTTGGATCTCTATATCAGGTTGCTTAGAGCCCCATCCAACCTGACCTTGGATGTTTCCAGGGATGGGACATCTATCACCTCTCTAGACAACCTGTTCCAGTGTTTCACCACCCTCATTGTAAAAAATTTCTTCCTTATAGCTAGTATAAATCTACACTCTTTTAGTTTAAAACCATTACCCCTTGTCCTATTGCAACAGGCCTTACTAAAAAGTCTGGCCCCATCTTTATTATAAGCATCCTTTAAGTACTGAAAGGCCATAGTAATATCTCCCCAGGGCCTTCTCTTCTCCGGACCGAACAACCCCAACTCTTTCAGCCTGTCTTCATAGGAGAGGTGCTCTAGCCCCCTGATCATTTTTGTGGCCCTCTTCTGGACCCGCTCCAACAGGTCCATGTCTTTCCTGTGCTGAGGGCGTCAGAGCTGGACACAGCACTCTAGGTGGGGTCTCACGAGAGCAGAGTAGAGGGACAGAATAACCTCCCTAGACCTGCTGGCCATGCTTCTTTTAATACATCCCAGGATACGGTTGGTTTTCTGGGCTGCTAGCTGATGTCAGCTCTTTTCCAGCTTTTCATCCACCAGTACTCCCTGGTCCTTCTTGGCAGTGCTGGTCTCAATCCCTTCATCCATCAGCCTGTATTAATAATGTGGGTTGCCCTGACCCAGGTGCAGGACCCTGCACTTGGCCTTGTTGAACCTCATGAGGTTCACATGGGCCCACTTCCTGAGCTTGCCCAGGTCCCTCTGGATGGCATCCCATCTCTCAGTCCTGTCAACTGCACCACTCAGCTTGGTGTCATCTTCAAACTTGCTGAGGGTACACTTGATCCCACTGTCTATGTCATTGATGAAAATATTAGGAAGAAGTTTTTCACACTGAGGGTGGTGAGGCACTGGAACAGGTTGCCCAGAGAAGAGGTGGAGGCCCCATCCCTGGAGACATTCAAGGCCAGGCTTGATGAGGTTCTGAGCAACCTGATCTAGTTAAAGATGTCCCTGCTTACTGCAACGGGTTTGACTAGATGACTTTTAAAGGTCCCTTCCAAATAGAATCATGTGATTCTATGTTATTACACAATGCTGGTCTCAATATGGACCTCTGAGGGCCACCAATCTCCATCTGGACATTGAGCCATTGACCACTACCCTCTGGATGTGACCATCAAACCAGTTCCTCATCTAACAGACAGTCCACCAATCTAACCCCTATCTCTCTAATTTCGAGAGAAGGATGTTGTGAGGAACTGTGTCAAAGACCTTATAGAAGTCCAGATAGATGACATTCATAGTTCTTCCCCTCTCCACCGATGTAGTCATTCCATCACAGAAGACCACTAGCTCCACTCTGCTCCTTTGTCACTAAGGGCAGTTTCCCAAGGGGTCCTACTGACTAACTCCTTGGAGAGCTGGAATTTCGCTTTCCTGAAATTCAAGGTCCTGACTTTACTGTTCTCCTTACCCACATCCCCCAGAACTGAGAACTCCACCAGTGCATGATCACTGCAGCCCAGGCTGCCTCCAATCTTCACATCACCAATAAACTTAGTAGCATTGTTGACCCTCTGGTAGGGGCTTAAGAAGTTATCCTCAATGCACTCCAGGACTCTACTGGATTGCCCACAGCTTGCTGTGCTACTTTTCCAGCAGATGTTGGGGTGGTTGAAGTTCCCTTGCAGGATGAGAGCCTGCAAGCGTGATGTCTCCTGTAGCAGGAGCAAGAAGGCTTTGTCTATAGGCTCCCCTTGATCAGGCGGCCTGTATTAGACACCTACCACAAGGTTGTCTTTGTTACCTTGGTCTGTGTTAGATTAGATGCAATTTGCATTAAATCATAGTCGAGATGTGTCCTGGCCATAAAATCTCTTTCACAAACATTAGCTCTTTCTTAGTAGCCAAAAACCCTCCAATTTTCCTCTCATTTAACAGATAGTGGCATCAACTATACAGAACTTACTAAAACAAACTAGTTTGTTTATTTTTAACTCAGGAAATGCTATCACGTCTTACCATATTCAGCAATAGTTTTGTATTCTTCCATAGTTTAATCAGCTGAATATAGGATCAACTGCTATGAACTTCTGCTGTCTCCATCACTCATACGAAATATAGCATTGATTATTTCAGCTTCGCTTCTGCTTCATCATTGCCATAAACAGCATGTATGTATTGGTTTACCAGTGGTGCTGGGAAGTAGTTGGTGCAGCTAATGTTTTCACAGTACTTTGACTAGGCAAGCATAATAAAAATATTTTCTATTATTGTTATTATTGTTTTCAATAGTATCGTTACTGAGTGGGTTCGCTGCTTTGAGATGCAAATACACAGATGAATGGACTTACTTGGCTCTGCTATTCTTAAAATAACCTGTAAATGCAAGGGAAATAGATAGTTTTGGTGATTTATTTGTTAGATACCCTTTCTCCTGATATATTTTTTCTCCTACTGATTCCCAGATACTGTACTATAGTTTGTGGTTTGCAATGATCAGAAAGGATGCTGACACAAAGTATTATTGATGAAAGCAGAAACCAAGATTTTACTCATCATCTTCAGACACTTTACAAATAAATTCATTACCATCATAACAACAAAGTCAAACACAATCTTATCCACCTACTGTAGAGGACAGTTCTGAGTTTTGTACTAGCATGCCTTAATTTTTTGTTGCTAAAACATACGATTTCATTTTTTTTTAAATCATCAGACATATCTGAAAAAGTTCAAGATTTGAATGTCTCTCACAGTCTTCATAATCATGAAAGAAAAAATTAAAACTTAGATGAAAAGGAAAATATAATCATGGCTTTGAATGTAATATTTGGGCATTGGCCCCAAATGTTTACTAATTATGCCCTTAAGTAACACCTCAGGATCAGAGAAGCTAAATGGGGAAAAGAATGTGAAGAAAAACAGCTATTCTTTTTAAAAAATTAAAATTGTTCATTCAATTAAAAAACCCTTAATAAAAGTCCGTACTTGAGTTCAAGTTGCCCCCGGGAAGGTCTAATTCATGCTGGCCATTAATGAAAGCTTTATATGACTATTAAGGAAAAACTGACAAGTTACCCCAGCAACCTTAGTAATGCTTGTTAAGATATACAAGAAATAAAAGCTGGATACTTAGAACGCACCCTAAATTTTTCTTTTATAAAGTCAAACTTAGTAAAATGTTAATAGGTTTAAAAGATCTGTAATTTCAGCTACTGATACATGCCTATGCATATTTTTAAATGCTGTACTGAAATTTCTTTCTTTTGCAGATTACAAGTTTACTGTTCAATTAAATGTGAACCAATGTCTGGCAATAAGTTGGCCATGGTAAAGCTTCTTTGCTCAATTCACTTAGTATAGAGATAATATTTTCTAAACTGTAATTTATATCAAGCATTTGTACAATATAATCATATTAATGTCTAGAACTGGTTCTTTAAGAAATGAAAATGAGTAAACCATTTTTTTAAAAAGATAAGGTTGGTGAAAATTAATAATTTTGTGAACTTATATATTGCTTTTTATATTTATAAAACTCCAGAGCTTCAGTTATAAAAACAAAGTAAACATCAAAATTCCTATTTGGAAAGAAAAACAATTCCGAGACACTAATGCATTTTTTAAAAATATATTCATTTGTGTTGCCTATTCTATTTTTTTCTCTTGCTGGAAATTTGCCAGTAGGCATTCTGAATTGCATCCCATATCACTTAAAAAATTAGATTTACATGTCTTAGTCAAAATCATATAACAGGATAGTACCAGAATGAGGGTGAAAAATAAGCTTCTTTTAATTTAGAACTCTATCCTAGCCACTGTATCACAGCTATCTTCATATGAACCAAATCCAATGGATTTCATACAAAAACATTTCCACTTTTGCCAGAAGACATTTGTAAAGGTTACGTAGGATGAACTGGTCTGCAGTGCTGCACTGATGTTTTCTTAGACTATCGTAAAAAACAACTGTAGAGCAGAGTTCATTATACAGTGCCACCAAATTAATGTAGTAATTTAGAGCAATCACTGTAAACCATTGAAAAGTAACACAACCATCAATTTTTCCATGTGTGACTTAACTTTAGCAACATAGTTGGTAAAAGATCTATTAATTTTGACTTTTTTACAACATTGGTAACATGTCCATTGCTTTCACGTGGAGGTGTCAACACAGCAAATATTAAAAACTTCCCATAGCACTTACTACAAATAAATTAAAATTTTAAACTGCATCACTGTCATCTTTAACTTATATCTTGGAAAACTCTGAAGTCAAAGTGAGATTAGAGCTTCTGGTCACAGTCAGTAATACTTGTACCCCTTTTAAAAATTATGTTATTGTTGCCTATTAAGACCATGGATGTGAACAAATTGAGTATCTGTTAATCTAGAACATTAACCTCAGTGACCAGTCTGGTACAAAACCACAACAAACACAAACATCTCTGTCCTTAGAATTAGGTGGTACTGACATCTATCTATCTACCTACCTACCTACCTACCTATCTATCTATCTATCTATCTATCTATCTATCTATCTATCTATCTATCTATCTATCTATCTATCTATCTTCTGCCCCCTGGGAATTCTATAATTTCTTCAAGTCTTCTTTTATTGTTTTGTTTTGCACCTCAGTCCATTCTGAGTGATCTCAAAAAATATCTTCTGAAGACTTACACATCAGAAAAGAAGGTTTTACACTGCAGAAGCTTGCTTAATTTCCTTTCTTTCCTAATATTTTTTTCTAGGCTTCTTTTCTCCAGCAGTGTATCTCTGTTTGCTGCTTATTTTTTTGACCTAGTCTTCGCAAATATTTGTGGACAGCCTCTTAACTTCCCCTTCTCCCAGCTGCTGAGTTCTTCCTTTGCTTTGGTACAAGCAAACTTGGTAAACTTTAAGCCTAATTCTGTTTTCGCTTTTGTCACTGGTGGCATAAAGGACTTCCACCTGGCTGATTTCTGCCAGTTTGACCAGTTTCAGTCTTGGCCTGGGACTGCTGTTGGCAGTAGGGGGCATGTCTGGAGGCTGTTTGACTAAGACAGCTCTGGGGTGGTTTTTTTGTCATTGTTTGTTTTTTGTTTGTCCATTTCAAAGGTAACAATACTATTCCCATATGGACTTTCTTCTTTCAGTGCCATTTTGTCTTATTTTACTGTGTATGGCTCTCCTGTCTAGCTCTGACATGATAGACACCATTCTACCTAGTCATCTTAACTCTTTATCTTTTCTGTTTAGTCTGTCTTTCTGTTTAGGTGCCTGTCCTGCTTTTTTGGGTCTATTTTTCACCCTCAGAATTTATTTTGCCTTTTGCTGGCCTATCTTTGCAGTGCTTACTAATCCAATTTGGTTTATACATACCAGCACTTAGAATGATATTGCATTTTTCCTGCTATGGTTTAGAACAGAAGATATTATTCCTTAATATCTTCTGGAAACACTGTACTCACTGTTGTTGCCACATGGACGCTGGCATTTTTTTATTTTGTCTCCGTGCATTCAGTAGCAGCTATAATCCAGCATGTTCTCTGCAAGTTCACCTTCTCAAATATATGACAACTCCATCATAATAATTTTGTTATTTTGCAAGCTTTGTTACATCCAGGCAGCCAAATCTTTGCAAAAGACAATACTAACTGTTTCTTCCAGAAGTCACAATGTGACTTTTAAACATGCAGTGCCTGAGATGGTTGGCATAGCCCTGCAAGCTCCCAGCAATCTACCTCATGTAGAGACAACAATAATTTGCCCCTTGCTAAAAGCAAAATGTGGGAAAGGATGCTCATACTTACATACTACCTACTATATTCCTGACTCTGCACTCCCTAACAGTGAGGTGACGGACTAAAGCCGAGAAAAAATTGCTCAAGGTCTTTATTTATTTTTTACAGTGGATTATAGGCAGATGGACTACAGAGAAATGACATTATATACTGGTAAGATTCAACTAAGATACAATTTCTTCTATAATCTGCCATGACAGCTTGAAAATTCTAGGTCTTAATTGCTTGCTATATATAATTTCACTTCTCCCAGCCTAAAAAGATACAGTTCAATAGTAGCAGAAAATACAGGACAACAGAGGTGACACAGAAGGAAATTATTCTATTGTCATAGAAGTATATTTCCCTACAAAAAAAAAAAAAGGCTAACATAAATCATGAAGAAAAAGAAATATCCTCATTAGATTTTTCCAACATCTACCTGAATATAGGAATTCAGGACTAAGAGTGCGCTCCTTAATCTGAAAAACACAGCAACTGCTTAAAAATAACATACTTCACTAGGAAGTCCATACTGTATTTGTACTTCAAAAAGAAAAATGGTGTTAAGTGGACCTCTTGCACATTTCCCATGTTTTCTTTGAAATCATTATACTGTGTCCTTTTCTGCATGTTTTCCATACTGCATATTTTCTCATAAATCTAATATGAAAATGCCATTATATATTGAACTTATATCTGTAGTCTAACAGTTGAGGATTTAAAGAAAACATGTGAGTTTGAAAATGTGTCTTTACACACATTGTATTTCAGGTCTTCTCATCTATCATTTCCAAACAAAGGATGTTCAGCTGGACTCTTCCCCCTTCAGACCAGGCCTTTTAATTTTCATTATTCCTTTATGTTGGGCTGAAATTTAGTTCTGCTTTTACATTCATTTTTCCTTTTGTTGGCTTACTTGCTTTTCCACACCCTCTCTATTCCTATAGTCATAAGCACAAAGAATGTTCTTATAATAGTATTGAAAAACTCCAAATTCCACTAGCTTGAATACTTCATTTTTGGCATAACATGAGGCACTGTCCCAGGAGCAAGAATTTCGTGCTGCTTCCAAACCCAGATCTTTTCTGTGGCAATAAAATCTTCCCTGAATCCGAGATATCAAACTGTCAGGCTGTTGTTTTTTAAAGCCAAAATTCAGGAAATACATCTGATTTAAATAAATTAGGTTGTCTGAACATGCCTAAAGCAATAGTACAAATATATCACTGTTTTCCTGTCACTTCATGTGAGTCCAACTGAGTCCATTGGGCAAAGCATTTTCAAAGACATCTGCTTCATTCAGTCATGGACAGTTAGAAAGACAAGGAATTATTGTAGGATATTCTCATTATAATCTAGATGTGAAATTGTTTTTGTGGTTGTTGTGCACTTTGATATTGTACTTTCCATAGGTTCATCACTAATCATCCTCTTTGGTACACAGCAACCAAGAGGAAAATATCAGAGAATTTTTTCATATTAAATCAGACTTGGTTTCTTCAGCACTTTTAAGAAATTTAAATTGAAAACATTTAGCTGAAGGTGTAGGTTTTTTCAAAAATTGCATATTTTACTATTACTGATGTCTTTTTCACATCTATACAAATAAATTCACCTAAAGCGTTACTTCCACCTTTACTAAGGCACTTTTCCATTGGCTGAAAATGATTGTATACTGCAGGATATTAACCCAACGTGGCTGTCAGCATCGATCATTCCCACTGAACTATGGTTTAAAGAAGTTTAACTGAAGCCCTTCAATAGAGCATGATGGGACTGGCAATGGATTTGTACCATCCATTTTATTAGTTTCACTTTAAAGGGAGGTGTTAACAGTAAACATTTCTGGCAATAGCTGTTTAAGATTTAGGGCAGTAGGAAAGGAAGAAACCCCTAACTGTCAGAGTCAAATTCAACATGTAATCTCTTTGTAAGATTCTTGAGCTTGATGTCAAATGCAGGTAGTTTTTAGTTCTCATTAGTGTTATTGCAGAACTTTACACTCATCATATTTGTAAGTATTCTGCAAATTTCCACATCAATTCATTTATATTTAGTTGGTTTTCATTCTTCTTTAGCCTACCTAGCTCTCCTCCTGCTATATAGTGTATTTACAAAGCACATCTGCATTCTCTCAGCTTCCGTTTTATTAAGCTAAAGAAGTTAAAGTGCTTTTCAGGTGTCACTTGGATTTCTTAACGCCTCTTTTCTGTTTCTCTTAGCACTTCTGGTTTGGATGCAATTGTCTTGCAACAGAATTCTATGTGCTATTTCAGAGGCAGTCTTACCAAGACCTTATGCAAGTAGTGCTCTCTACCAGTACTAGAAAACATCCCAGCACATCCTAGGATTATACTTTCCTTTTTCATGGCAGCTTCACACTGGTAGTGATAATCATCATGTGATTGACTGATTAAACCCGAGTCTTTCTCCTCCTGTACTATTTCCAACTGATGAGCTCCCAGCTTATAGCAGAAATTCTCGTTATTAGTCCCTGAGTGCATGACCTTACACTTTGTACTATTAAATTTCATCTTGCTTCTATTACTACAGTCGTCAAGGTCATCAAATTCTTCCTGTATGATATTCCAGTTCTCCTCGGTACTGGCAACTCCACCAAAGTTTTTGTCATCAGAAAAATTTCATTAGTACACTCACAGCATTTGTATCAAAGCCATTAATGAAGATATCAAATAATACTGGTCCTAACACTAACCTCTGAGGAATTCCACTAGTCATTCTCCAATCTTATAGACTTCCTTTCAACAGAAGTTATATTTGTCTCTTGTTTAAGCTATTTTTTCAATGTTAATTCAATGCGTTAATTACCCTGTTTAACTGGATGTTCCTCATATGGTACTGCAGTGAAGTTAAGAGAGATTAGAGCAGTTTCACTGTAGAGGAAGAATTATAAGCACAATGTGAAAGGGAAGGCAATTCAATCAAACCAGGCCTGCATATCACCAAAATTGTTTGGAATGTTGGACAGAAGAAGACGACAAAATTTAGCTGATTATGTAAGGATTAAATATAATGAGAAACATCCAGTGGAAACTAGAAAATCATCAGGTAGAATAACCCTAAAATACTGGTTTGCAAATAACAAAACCTTTACATATAGCTAATAAGGACTGAGGTATTTCTGGACATAAGTATATTCCTACATCCAAACAATGCTGCTTTATATTCACTCAGTATAACATCATTATTTAAGCAATAATGGTGCAATGGTCCATTATCAGTTGGTTGTTCAGTTAATGAAGTGCCTGAGGTGAAGGCCACTGCTTTACTTACCCAACACAAGGTTTTATTAAGAAACAAGCATTCATCTTGATCATGGCACCAATTCAGCATCTACTAAATTGACAGCTCTATCTGGGAATACATTTCTATCACAAAGAAAGTGGTATCTGCTGTCATCTGACAAGTGTACCTTGTTCCCTACCTAGATTTAACGACTGAGACTCCTCTACTGCACAGAGTATCAGCTCACCTGCTTTATAGCAGTAAAATATACCCATATTATCAGCAGTTATGTTTGTTACCCAAAGAAATTTGACCTCTTGATGGCTACCATTCCCAGAGATTAAGCCCTTTTACTGATTATTGCTTCTTATATATGAGTAACTTTTTAGGTTAATTTTAAAAACTAGGATAACTTCACTGATTTGGCTAAGACCGTGGCCCCAAAAGCAGTGGTATCTCCACCCAACTGATGTGGCAGTGAGTGATGTCCCAGGCCTGGAGCAGGGAGAGATCGATTCTGGTTTGCTGCCTTTTCCTCTTCCACTACCCCAAAAAGTATTGTGTAGAACCTCTTTCTTAAATGTGGGTAACCCAGACATACATAAAACCCATGTCTGCTGAAGAACAGAGTGCCACAAGTGTGAAAATCTCACAGGAGAGAGCAACACTAAAGGCGCTTACCCTCCTGATATGCTTGTGATATCCACATGTCTGAGAGGAGAACTAAGTGCAGAACAGGGTGTTGCAAAATCTTTTGAGCTTTCAAAGAACCATTCCTCAATTTTTTAAAAGGAAAATCCATGATGTCGAGGCCGGCTTACTTATTGTTCCTTATTTTTCCATCACATTGTCCAGAAAGGGTTAGACAGGGATACCTTAGTTGGGTAAAGCTCTGAGAGTATTATCCACAAGTAACTCAAGGGTTTGGAATTTTCTGTAAGTGTCAAAGGACCAATCAACAGTGATATATCGTGACCAAAGAAAACCATGAGAAAAGATATCTACGTCTGCATTTCAGTATGAAGATTCAGTGACAATGGTTAGATTCTACACAAGTGCAGTGAGCTTGGAAGCTGAAGGGATTGGCACCTGGGGCCAAGTTAAACACACTGGATAGTGTATTTTGTAACAGAGATTATGTAGTCCTTGATAATTACTTTTACATTTTAATTTATGACACTCATTTTCCTCCAGGTCTCCTCCCCTTTTCCTTAGTATTTATAAAATTCTCGCTTCTATAGCCTTGGTGGATAAAATTTTATACTGTAAGAAAGAATTTATTAACAATTTATATACTACAGGTAAAAACCACTGTAAATTTAAACTACTATAAACCACAGAATTAACTCCAATCCTAGGTGGAGTTAGGACAGCTTTGCACTACTTCACTGTTTGCAAGTTCTCTCTAACTGATAATTTCTGAATCAATCCTGTTAAATTTGATCAACTTCTGCATGAAAACCATGCCCTGTATTTGATTAATTGTAAGGAAAAAATGCTTTTCTTCACAATATTTCTTCTTCACAATATTTATGAATAATCACAGGTCTGTAGTTGATTACTTCTATTCTCTTCTGTTATCTCTTCTTAGGGAAACACATATCGTATACTGATGCTATTACCTTACCCATTTCTGCTAATTTACCAATGGCTTAAAGCTTCTTTGTATCTGGCAGAATAGCCCTACTCTTTTGCCTAATCCTTCAATCCAGCAGCACCACAATGCATCAGTAGTTCCTCTGGTTGTAAAGCAGTGCATGTCCCTAACCCATCAGCTGAAAGCCTTTCTACAGTACGTCAAGTATATCTGCAAGATTTGTTCAAATTGAAATTTAGATGATGCTTTCTTCACATGCATCAAGACATTTTGTATTTCTGTGATTTGGAGTTAATGTTTTTTCCAATCCCAGACAGAAAGTGAGTTCTGATTATCTATGGAGGATGATCCACAATTCTTTTTCATTCATCCTGGAATAGCAAATGAGTATGTTTACTCTGTCATCTGAAAAGATGATACCCTGAAACCACACTATTGAGCCTGTCACAGCTGTGTTAGAGGGAGGTGACCCATTTACTGACAGAAAAGACTAGAAAATATAAAGCTTGGCTGAGTTTTTATTTAAACAAAACTAGGCCTGATATGAACTGCTTACATGCTCAAACAATAGACTAAGTAATGATACCTTAACTGCTCACCGATTATGACAAGATTGCTACAACTATGAATACCATTTTAATTTTGTAGAAATATTTCTCATCATATTCCTGTTTTCATTCCAATGCATCTTCTCTAGAACATGTTTTTGAAAGACATTTTGCTACAGTGTTGTTTAAATTTTACTTGAAAATTTAGACCATCTCAGACAGAAGCAGTACAAGGATTGGTCTTAGACATAACAAATGGCATTTGAGAGATGCACAATGGGGTTACCATCTGGGTATTTTTTTTCATAGAGGTTAATACCAGGAGAGGTCATTATATTATGCTATGGGCTTTCTCTTACAGGCCTTTACATTTTATCCCGTTGTTCTGTACTGAGGCCAATAACTTGTGTTTGGGTAAAGCATATCTTCCAGAAAGAGAATCTGTCTTGATCTGTAGACATTAAAAGATAGGGAAGTGATCATACCGTTTTATAACTTGTTCCAGTGGTTAACCACTCATGGTTAACATGTGGCTTAGTTCAGCTTCCAGCCATTAGTTCTTGTTATCCCTTTCTTTGCCTGATTAAAGAGCACTTTAGTACTCTGTGTTTTCTCACTGTGAGAGTACTTAGACTTTCACAGTTACCTCTCAGTCAAGTCACCACTCAATCTTCTTTTCGATAGACTGAACAAATCAAGCTCTCTAAGTCTCTCACTGTAGACATTTTATCCAACTTTGAATACTTTTATGGCTCTTTTCTACAACATCTCCAGATCTGGAAAAAAAACCCCAAACCAAAACTCTTTTAGCTGTGGGCAACAGAAATGGTCAAAGTATTCTGTTACTTGTCTCATTATTGCCAAATAAAGATGTAAAAATTCAAAATGCTGTTTGTCATTTTCTTTTTTTTTAATAGGATGTCAATGGCTGTTTTTCAGAATTGTGCCTGTGTTTACCTCTCCACTATGATACTTAGAGCTTCCTCAGTCAGTGTATTCCCAGGCAAAGATGCCCATCCTGCTGGGCTGGCCTGGATCTTTTTCTTCCATGTATGGTTTTACATTTGACTGAGTTGCAACATGGGTTGGATTTTTATTATTTTTTGAATCATCTCATTTTTACCAGCAATTCAGAGCACAATGTATGGCTCTGTTGTCCTCATTATTATTTACTGATTCTCCAATCTTTCTGTCACCCACAAATTTTCTAAGAATGATTTATGTTTATGTTTTAACTCATGGGTGAAAATGTTGAATAACACTGAGTCTAATGTTGATCCCCGAGGAGCCTCCTAGGATCACTTCCATCTGATGATGATTTACCACTGACTAACTCTTTTTTGAGTTCATTCATTTAACAAGTTCTGCATTCATCTGCATTGTGCTCTGATGAATTTGCATTGTGTTGTCAGTGATCTGAAACCAGATGCTAAAAGTATGCTAGGTATAGTGGCAGGAATTCTAAGCATTCATTGGGACAGCATAAAACACAGGTAGTTGCACAAGTTGTGAAGCATCGCATTCCCCTCATCTGCCAGCTGAAAATATTTCTATAGTATGCTAACTATTTCTACAATATTTACTAAAACATAAATTTAGATTGTATCTTTTCATACCTGTGAATATACTGCATTTATTTCTCCATTTACAAAATAAATCTACAAAGATTGAAATGTTGGACAAGAAATTTAAGAAATCCCCCAAACACTTCTATTTTTCATTGTGGTTCTAATCCATTTCCTGTGCAGCAGAAGAGGGAAAGTAGCTGTGTAGGCAGCCTCAGTCAATGCTTTGGAAACTCATACCCACACATTGCACAGGATGCCATCTTTTCCTTCTATTCTAAATGGTGCACATGTGGACACTAGGCAAGAAAAATACTAACTCATTTTAGGATATCAGGTCCAGAGAAGAGTTTTCAAATACAAATAAGGCTAGAGTAAAGTGATTAATTTAGACATACTCTAAGAGTTAAAATTAGACGTGACTTTTACCTACTATCTGCAAATGCAGAAGCTTCTAATCTTAATTATTTTCATTGCTAGTTCCTGCCACTAAAGAATTTGTTTGGAATAGCACAGTAATCCTTGAGGCATCTTAATAAAAAAAGATTTCAAAACTCCACAAAAATCGCTGAAAAACCAAGCATTTAGAGTTTACTTTATAACCTTACTAGGACCATCTTGGATACTGCAACCAATACAGAGTCATCAGGGATAAGAAACACAGAATTCCAATTTATGCTGATGAACTTTCTGTTAAAAGACAGAAGCTGGTTGCCAGATGCATCATCTGCTGAGATAAAAGAAGTGAATAACAGAGGCACAAACAGAGGGAAGGTGAGGTGAAACAGAATTGTATTATTTAGCACCATATTTTCTATAGAAACAGAAATACCAAAAATGGCTAGAGCAAATAATTTCTGAGGACACATAATTATCATTAGTGGACTAACTATTGTGGTTCTTTATAACTGGTCACAGACTTTAAAATATGAGTGCTTTGTAAAGATATATTATTTACATTAGAGAGTATTCCCCCAAAAAACTGAAAATAAAGGTGAATTTGCTTTTCTAAATGATCTACTGACAACTAAAAAAGTACAGTAGTTTCTATATTGGGCTTTGCCGAAAGGGTGCCCTTATCAGGAGCCTTAGAGATCTTGATAGACTGATTGAAAGACATCCTAGCAAATTGATGTCGTTATTCACTGATTTTTCCTCCAGCCCAAACTTGCCTGAAGACAGCATTGATGTGCTCACATGGGCCAGCTACTATATTCCTAAGTCCTCCTCTAACTTTCTTCCAGTTACTTAAGATTGCATATTTGCACTTTAGGACCAGTGCAAAGAATGATAAACCCTTAAAAAAATTCACACAATTTAGTTTTCATCAGATTAAGGTACCTTAGCAACTAGAGTAGTATTTTATCTGTTTTCATTGGGATTTGGTTCTCTTTATAGCACCCTTGAACTGACCCTGATAGCTGGTGTTTCTATCTTTTATCAGCCCTGAGTCTTTTGAATCACCAGGTTATTGAGTTGTGAGACCCTGCCATCTTCCCACATGTACCTAAACTTGCTTATCCTTGCCACCCAATTTGGGTCTTTAATAAAGTGCAAGGAAGGGTGCATCTAGGTCCTATCTGCTGTATTATGACATCAATCCCACAGGAGACTCTTGGTCAAAATCTGATAATGTTAACTTTATTTTCAGCAGGAATTTATGATAACTAAGTGCAATTTATAGCCTACATGCTGACATAGCATTATTTTTCTTTTTTTTTTTTTTTCTCTGAGGTCTTCTTCAAAATGCATACAGCATTTTCCATCCTTTCCTATTCACTAGCTGGGATCCTTCCATATAAATGACTCATCATAGAAGAGAGTGTCACTTTTGCCCTTTGTGGTGTACTCCTTCAGTGCAGTAGCTATGGATCTAAATGAAAGGCAGCATGTTTCCAAGCACTTTTTTCTCTCAGGGCTCACTTGCTAAAATAGAAACCCAAGTCCACATGGTGATCATATTTGCTACCTCAGGGACTAATTTTCTTTTACCTCCTTTCCTGTATTCCAAAGCTTCATTGCCATTATCCTCTTGCTCCCCATGCACTAACAAAAAGATTTTAATGTATTCATTATGCAAAATCTTGTCTTTTGTGACCTTTGCCAAGAGTGCCCCCAAAGGACTGGCCAGGCTTAATAAGCTCACAAATAAACTACGATGTCAGCCAAGGGCACTACTGGCCAATTGAGCCTGCACCATTGCCCTCTCCCCAAGCCCCCACTTCACACCTGAGATACCCCGAGGTGGGATCACGGGAGTGTTGTCTGCCCTGGAAAACTGTTAATCCTTTCCGGCGGCTCCCAGCTAAGCAAACAATTCCCTTTGTGAAGGCTGGAACAATCAGACAGGCAATATTGCCTTTTGCCGCTTCCGAGATAGACTCTGCCTTCCTTTAAGTTCCTCTTTTTCCTCTTTCCTCGGCTACATTGTTTAATGCTTTCATTCTTCTTATTTCATTTATGTTATGTCTTGTAAAAGCTTTGTCATGGGCAAGCCAGCTGGGTCATTGGAGGAAAGGCACTCTCTCATCAGATCCTTGTGTTAGTCCATTTTCCTCCTGCCCAGAGTTATTGTCTAGGTTCTGTGGGGAAAACATCCGCTTCCCCATTCAGTCATTGATGCCGTGGCAGATTACAGCAGTTTCTGTCTGCCAAGCAGTCAGGCAAAGAAAGGAGCAAGAGGGATATGGCAGCCTCTTCATTTCATATATAAAAGATGCAGATAAAGTACATAATATCAGAGAATGGCATAGCCAGTAAAAAATCTGAATTTATTGGGGAAGAATATAAACTTTCAAAACTCTAAAAGAGATCATGCTCATAAAAGATAGATATTACAAATGTTAATGCAAATTATTAGTAAATCTGACCCCTCTACTCCACTATGACACACATTTAAAATTTATTATGGAACACATTCAGGGGAATAGCTTTAGGGAATTCATTGCTCATCTTTCTCTTTCTTCCTCCATCTCACACACTAGCAGTCTCCAGACAGCTTCTCTGAATTCTTCAGAAATACTGCCACTCTGACCTCTGTACCATAGATCCATTGACTTACTTCATTTGACTGTCTGGAGTGACAGCTAAGGTACTAGTACAACATGTTCTCACAACTTCCATGGCAGTACACACATCTTCTTTCCAGTTCACCTCTATATTATGATGCAGATTGCTTAAATAAAAATCTTTTTGGACTTCTGATGTTTTAATATATATAGTCCAAAGAAAAAGAATGAACAAACCATGGTCTTGTGTTAGTAGCAGAATTCCTTGTATAACACTTAACGTAAGATCCGTTTCTGTGATCTTGTCAAATAGGGAAGACTTTCAACATAATGAAAAGTTTTAGGTATCCAACTGCTATTAGCTGCAATGGGACTTAAATACATAATATTTTTGCCCGTTTTTTGTTTTTTCTGTTGTTTTTTTCCCCCAAAATTTCCACTCTGTTCCAAAATTCCCTCTGGATTTATCTCAATTTAGAGATTAAAAAAAAAAAGAAGAAAAAAAGAACATCCTGAAATGATGACACTGCTTTTTTCATAAATTAGCTAGTAAACTTAACATCATGCTTTCAGATGCTGAAAATTTAGACAGTGCTCAATAGTGTGAAAACCTAGTTCTTGAGCTTAAAATTTCCTTGATAATGATCTTATACAACTCTTCTCAATGCCATAAAACCAAAATACCTCCTCCAGCGTTTTAAGGAAAAAACACCAAAACCAGACCCTAAAACCTTCTCTCATTTTAACAGGACTTTTATTAAGTTCTGTTTGTGAACTTAAAGAAATATATATTTGTTAATCTGACAGGGTAGGGCAATATCAGGATAACACATTTACCATATGTGGAACTGGAGTGTAGCCATGTAGTCTTTTAATATGTGCTTCAGACACTCAGGCTGCACACAGTAGGTACAAATTATCTGTCCAGAAGCTCAGGAAGAAAAAGAGTACCTTTCCTTGGCATCTCTGTCTCGGGATAGGAAAAGGCTTCAAATGCCTTAATAAAACAAAATGAAAGCAAGGAAACCAGAAAGGCTAGAATGTTCATCAAGATCTGGGGAGAGGAAAAAAAAAAGGAAGGAAAACAAAAGGCACTTGTCAATAAATACAATAAACACCCCCCCCACCCCCCCACGTATTACTGTGGTTACTAAGTGCGAACAATGAGCCTCTGGCAGGCAGTGAGGTGTGCAGACAAAAGGCCCTTGAGAAGTTGTACCACGGCATCCTGTATAATAGTTGAAATCTGTGAGTGTTTTTCAAGGTTAGGCACAAATAAAGCAAAATTTCTTTATTAAGGTTCCAAATTACTCATCTTCTCCTACATTTCAGTCCATTGTGGGGCTCTGAGTACTGTAACTGACCTTTGATAAACAGTCATTTCACCACAGTGATGAGACTACATAAAACCCGGTCTGCACAATATAATGCAGATTAACTGAGGAGCATTCCAGCTTTTCTTAAAAATAAGCCAGAATGACACCGGAGAATTTGCTCATAATCTAGCCGGTTACATGTGCACATATTCTTTGTGCGTGAAATTTCTTTACAATGAGATAATTTAAACAATGAAGAAATTACTTTTGATATACAGGTATCAGGCGATTCTACAGTATTTCCTTCAAAGAAGAGTCTAGTTAATGCTTTGTCACAGGTGTGAATGAGCTGATGATTCAGTGCGTATATGCTTCACCGTATAATGAAGCTGAGCACTGAAGTTTAAAATATGGAGAAAAAACCTGCAAATGTGAAGTTGTTACAGGTTGTGTCATGAACAAGCTTCATCCTGAGTGAAAACAGTGAGTGAACTGGTACTGTAAAGCTTGCACAGTTATCTGAAGATAAAACCGAGTTATCTGTTTTGATCAAGAGATCTTTCATCAATAGTTTGTCTAAACTCAGAGGTGATTAAAAATATCTGTAAAATACAAATACAAAGAGTTAGCATACTTTGTGGCATGAAAGATCAAACGGAGTGATCATGTCATGCTGAAGGTAGTCTGAAATATTGACAAGAGACCCCGCTGAATTAATTAGGCTATAAAGTTTCATAAGCAAAGCTGTGTTAACAGCTTGCTATTGTTTACTATTTATATGAAAAATTATCAATATCAATTTGCAAAGGCATTTTAGCACACTAATAAGAAAAGAAAGAGGAACAAGATGAAAAGATTACTACAAGAACTAGCACTACCATATTGTTGTGTTGCACTATCCAGTTTCTGTCATTATAGCTGCTCCCAATTTATCCTGTTCTCATTTTACAGGAAAAAAAAATCATAAAAGGCACTAGAGATGAAATGATCAGTATTATTGTCAAGGCATTTTAAACAAGAATGCAGAGTCCTTGGGCCAGAGCTCCAGCAGTTCAAGGCAATCTTTAATCCAGCTTTGTTTCTCTTGCCTGTGTTCTCAATTTGTGTGTCTTGATGCCCATTCGCAATGAAGTCTCTAAATTACCTCACAAAAGGCAGTTGTCTTTTCAGAGGAGAAGCTGTAAAATTGAACTAGAATAATACTAGACATTATTACTGAAATGGCAAAATCCAAAAGTCCATGAAAATAAAATCTGCACTTGAGGGTACATATAATTGATTCACCTAAACAAAATGCTGTGGTCTATAAATAGCACTGTAAAAGGCCACAGTTCTGTTCTTGCAGGAAATGAATTTCCAAATTCCACTTTTAATTTTCAGAACTCTTGGATTGCAGTTGATGAGGAACAAACCCATTTTAAAGAGCTAACTGGCTTTATTTTCTGAATTTCTGAGCACCTGATGGTTTCAATGGACGCTGGTGGTGCTTAGGACCACTGGAAAACCCGCCCATATACACATAGCTATTATTTATGTTGATATTCATATATTAGCTATATTATCTATACACATAGTCACCAGTATTTCCAGCTGTAATTTTGACGTATGGGAAAAACATTTATTATAAAGTCAATATAAAAGCACAACTATTCTGCCAATGCACATGCCAACTAGAATTCTTTGGTGTGGGCTTGAATAATTATGGGCAGTACAATAAAATAAAACAAAATAAAATGAAATAAATAAATATAGCACATTAGAGAAGCTCTGTGGTTATCATCCTGCTATCAGGGTGTTCTCTACTGATCTCAATGGAAATAAGCTCTGAATACAAAGTGTCTATCAATTCAACCTTTTAATTTTTCTTTTTATTACAAGGGATAGTAGAACCATTATGTGACATGGACGTATTAGGAAAATTGAACAACTAGTTTATGGATTGCCAGTATAAGCAGTATGCTGTTAATTTCTGAAGCTACTTCCTCTGCTAAGAATAAGCCCCAGAAAACATTCATAGCAATTGTAATTTCCGAGGCACGCAGTACAATTTATTTAGTCAGTCAAATTTACGCAGTTAAACAGATTCCTTGATTCTTGTCTTGCTTTTTCATTAAGCCCTTTAAACTGGACTTCTTGTCAATAAATAAAACTATTGACGTTAAAAGGTCACATCTCTGACCTTTCACATGTTTCTTCTGCTCTGTATCTATATACACTGTATACTTTACCTCGAGAAGAGATTCTTTTATTTAAGCGGGCTTAAACTGTTCAAATTTGTAATGTACTGGGGATTTTGGAATATCTAGAGGGCTTAGTGGATAAAGAACTGACCTTTCATCTCTGAACCCAGTTCCCATCCAACCTAAGATAAGTGGAAGAGTTTTGTGTCAGCTGCCCATGTGATAAAACTTGCTTTACCTTGTATCATTCAACACAATTTGGCATGACTGGCAGTTTTTTTCCTCTCAAGAGAAGCACATTGAATATGGAAAATGAATTGCTTCTGTCTCTAGAGAGGGTGGTCCTCCAGGTTAGGCTTTGAAGTTATAAATGGGAAGTGCTGGAAAGCTCGTATTATTGCTGGTTGCCAGCTCCACATCAAATGTACGAATAAACAGCGGGTAGCAGTTTTAAATCAGCGATAGAAGATGATTTACAAATAGAAATATGTAACCGCTTACGTGACTTTTCCTCACCCATACGGAAACTATGCAATGTAGCCCAAAGTTGATACAAGTAATTCTAAGGTCTAAGTTTACTTCTGTAAGTAGCAAATTTCTACATATATCACAAGAGAATAGGTTTATGCGTTTTCCCCCAGGGAAAAAAACTTAGCCAGATTGGCAAAGAGCTATAACTCCTTTATTTCCCTCTAGGTAAGCCTCCATGTATGCTGGTGGGAGGCTGGGGGAAGCCACCTCCGCCTGCATTAGAGCCTTTTCCAAGCAAGTGGCTCCTGGAGGCTGTGCTCCCCAGAGCGGCGGAGCTACTCCCTGCTCACGGGCTGAGCACTGCAGCCTCTGCGGGGAACCCTCATCTCCGAGCAGGGGCATTAGACCCAGTAATCAAAGACAGGTCCCGAACGACACGGTAGCGCCCAAACCACAGTGCTGGGGCTCCATTTTCTGCTGGATGTGGTGCTCTTGCGCTGGGAATATATTTTTAAAAAATAAGTTTGGATTTGTTTTGATTAGAGTTATGTACTGCGCCTTTGCGACAAACTTTCAGAAGAAACCAACAACCTGAAATGTGAATTCAGTTCACTTTGTTACTGAAACTCAGAACCTGCAATCAGTTAACATGCACCCAGTAATTAACTGGATTTTTTCTGTCTAGTGAATGTATTAATTATCTGCAATATAACATAATGCTCCCTCTTCTCTTGCAGTCCTTGGAACTAAGTTTGTTTCATCTGATACTTTTTATGACTTTTTAGTAATATAAAACCATTTTTTAAAATAGCAATAGAAAACTGCTCTGCAAGTATTTCTGGAGACAAGGTATTTTTATAAACGAGAAAACCCACCTCAGTGGCATTCATTGATTAATTTTATCTTTATGATTTATCTATACATCACATAGATGGAATTTTTCCAAAATGCTGTAAACTGCAATTTGAAACCATGTCCACATATTCTATGTCTCATGGCTCTGATCTCATGTTAAAAAATCAAGAGAATAAATTTCCTTTAAAGATAATGACATCTTTGGAATGTTAATAGTACAAAACTTTCAAAAGGTAAAATTATTTCTTAGCTGAACTAGCAAAGAAGCAGATTGGCTTAGTCCATTTTGCACCTTTGTGCTAGAGAATGACTGGGTTTAAATTACAGCAGCTTCAGTCTTTGCTTTTCAATCCCTTAATCCTTAAGGAGCAGAGGTTTCAGTTCAAGACAACTTCACACAGAACATAAGAAAAGATTCTGTGAGCCTACCTCAAGTATGATGATCATTTTTTCAGCTGTAATCTTTCACTTGCATCCCATAGCAAAAAAAAAAAAAAAAAAAAAAAAAANAAAAAAAAGTCTGAGGAAAACCAGTGTCAAATAATTAATGCATTTTCAATGAAGGGCTCTTTTCCACTATGGTTTAATACACGCGCATGAAAAGCCATAAATGCTTTCATGTGAGCCACTTGCAGATATTCGTACCTATGGTTTTCATCACTGTTTTACTGGTATACCCTCACATTAGAGAGCCTTTGTGATATGCCCGAGCTCAAATGGAAAAGGAAGCTAGCCTGGGAGGTTTTACATCTGGTAGCCAACACTATTACTTAAACAAGCTACGTCAGTTTTTAAAAAAAGCTACATAGGTCGAATCAGGGCAATTACGTTCTGATCTAAGTCGCATACATTTGCCAATTATTTCCAGGTGTTTTGGGGGCAACGTATTTTCCTTATCTATAATTAATATTTTGCTAATAAGGCTGAAGTGAAATGTCAGGGGCCTCTCCACTTGTCTTGATTTCATAAAAAAACCAGTCGTGACAGTAATCATTTGACAATGCTTAGGTTTTAAAGCATTATGCTGTTTTGTGTTACAGCTATTATTTAAAGCAGGTAACTATGTGCATTAAATTTCTGCATCTCTCTCTCCATACATACGTAGATATGAATATATCTCAAAGAGGATAGAAAAAACTTACTTGGAAATGAAAAAGTAAATGGTTCGAGTGGACAGTACAATTACAGAATAATCCTGGAAACAATAATGAAATCCTTTATTTAAATTTCAACCTATCTTTTTTGGACCTGTTGTTATTTCTTAACTTATGGAGGGTTACAGTTGAGCGTTCTGAAAACTGTATAACTAATCAGTGTATGAATAAGTATTCTTTACTAACACAAAACATTCAGACTAACCTCAAAGGTCCAGAAGCCATTGTGGTTGGAACAAACAAACCATAAAGAATTTTTTTTAAAAAAGCACCAATTTTTGAAAATCACAAAGATAGACATTTATGGAGGGACCAAAGTGACAAGTGGGGTCTTTTGGTGACTGTTCCCTCTGAATTAGAGGACATGCCATATGACATTAGACACATAATTTTAGGTGAATATTTTCTTTTTTGTTTTTCATAAGTTTGTGCTAAGAAGTGCTGACATTTCAGAATTACAGAACTCAGTTTGCAGTCTCTTCTGTTTCAGCCAGCTAAAGTAATGCAGGACACTTTTTGAAGAATGCAAAATGTATGCAGCAACACAGAGTTAAAAATTTTATTTTTGATCTTCAAACATTGTTTGACCTTAATCAATGTCTTCCAACAAGCTTAATGTGACATAGCCCTGAAACAAAAACACACAGCTCTCGGGTCCGGCTCTGGAATGAAAAACCTGTGATTATTAGTCCTCTGTGTGATCTTTTCAGATTGCACTGATGAGATGAAGTTTAATCTCGTTTCTCTCCTCTCCAGTACCACAAACCACAGGCAGTTTAAGGCAGCCTGGAAATCTCTTACATCTGGAAGAGCAATAATTCATGGGATTTCACTTGACAGCCATGACAGGCAGCAGGGCAGCCAGAAACAACTGTCTCTTATGTTGTGCTATTTGCAAAAAGTCAGAAGAGGAGGAGCAGGCACAGGACCACATCCTTCTTTAGCATATGTTAGAGGAGGAAACCCTTTTATTTTCTGCCAGATGCTCCATGAATAGGTCCTAAATATTACATAGACAGTAGCTATCACTTCCAAACAAAATTCCTTGGTGTCTGCTAAGCTGCAAAGCATATGAAGGCCTATTGTCTGGCAAAGGGTCATGGTTAAATTTGCGCAGATTTTTTTTATAGATATTTCAGATTCTACGTTTTGATTTATAGGCATTTGCACACCCTGCTGTGCATGAATATGATACCATCTTCTGAGCAGGATTATTTCATGAAATGTATATGGGATTTAGCTACAGTAACTTTTACTGGGCAGCTTAGAATGGCCAGCAAAGTACTAGAATTTACTGCAGCACAGCTTGTGCTGTCAGGCTCATGGCTGGTGTTTATGATTTCTGCAGAAGCAGAAATAAACAACTTCTCCTTAATGGCTCTCTTTATGTGTAGGCAGCAGTAGCTCTATCTGGTCTCACAACAGTAGCTGGTGCAGTGGTTTGTCCCATTTCATGTGGAACCAATGTCTGAAAATTTGCATTTCTGCTTTTCTGAGTTTTCAGTGGAAGCGACCGGGAATGAATAAATCAACTGCAAATGTCTGAATGAGTAACATTCCATTCTACTGCTTTTTCGTGCTATAAATACATCTGGTTGAAATGGCCAGGTTTCGGAGTAAGAGCAAAATGATCAGATTAAATCTTAGTTTGTCTTAGAGTCTATACCCACATTGTAAATACTCTGATATCAACTGAGACTTACTTAAATTACTGTCTTAAGGAAGGAGGCCTGTTTTCTGAGTGTCTGTGGTCAAGTAGCTTAATCAACATTTTTATAGGCATTTACATACGTATTTAAGTAAACACTAAAAACTGGATGAGTTACAGCAGCCAGTACAGAGATGAATTAAATATCAATTTCCATCATTTATATCTGCATATATATAAAAACCCAAAATGCTCAGAATTTGTCTAAGTAAAGCTTTTTGATGTAACAACTGTTTTTGAAGTTCAAAAGAATGTCGACACACACAGTATATATAAGCAGGCAGAAAATACTTTTTTTAGAAGAAATGAGACAACTGCTTTATGCCAAAGAAAAACAATTCCCTTGCCAAACTACACATTGTTAACTTAAAATGTGTTCCATGTGGAAGTAGGAAGATTGATCTGATGGAAAGGCTAGTGATTTAAAGTCAGCTGGCTTTGTGCCTGTCAACTACACATTCTGGCTTCCAGTTTTACAGCTAGAATTGGAATTTTTTTTTTTTTTAGGGGGGGGGGAGGTATAGTTTTTTTATCCTTTTCTGGTGATGCAATGAATTTACCAATAAACTTGCATGTATAATCTTCCAGACTTTAAACAAAGAGGAAATAATTTTGGATCACATGTAAAAATCTCATTCTGTGTTTTATGGACTTTGTTTTGTATTGGACTCATTTTCCAAAGTGAATTTCCCACTGCTTTTGTAAGCTCGTCACAATTTTTCTGGGAAGAAATTGTATTACCTTACCTTTTCAGTACGGAAAAAGTATAAAAACAAGTTTACTTTATATTCTGAAGGAAGTACAATCTTTTACAGATTGCAATACTTCACCTTTCATACTTCTAGTATTATCTATGCTGATCAAGACTTTCATCTTTGCCCCTCTTTCCTGCATATAAGACACACCATACTGTCTCTATACATGGCCTAAAGGACATTGCAAACACAAAATGTTCAGATAGACATGAATGAAACAGCTACGCTACACCTGGCAATATCTTAAAAAGGGACTATCGTCCCATGGTATTTTCTGCAGGATTCTCCAAACTTCATTTGTTATTCATATTAAACTTACATTCATCATCCTATTTTAGCACATATTTTCCAGTACATACTGCGTGGCAATTATGAATACAGAAGGTTCTATTCATTGTGGAGGTTTTTTTACATTCTTTAGATATGCTGAGCACTATGAGGTTGAATTTTGATTACTGTACCGGGTTTGTGGGCACACAAAACACACTTAGGGCACATTTGCTCTTATTTTTAGTTTAAAAATATTCCTGAAAGATCTAGCAAGTCTGTGGATACTTAAATGGCAGAATTTCAGACACAATTCAGCCAGAGCTGTTTACTGCAAATATGACTGTAGGAAGCCTCTTTTTTTTTTTTTTT
>VXBO01010246.1:0-17550 GCA_013400135.1 Rhinoptilus africanus
AATTTCTCATCCTGGAAGTCTTTACATAGTGATGAAAAAGCCAGTAATTGTGATATGAGAGACCATGCAAGACTTTCTGGCTTTTGACTTCTTGTTTCTTTTGTTTGGGTTTTTTTATAGCTGGTTTTGTGTTACTTATATTATGCAAAACCCCACATACCCCTTGATAGTTAATATTCCCAAAGTTATATCTGTAGTGCATTGAATTAAAAGAAGATGGGAGCTTCATATTCTTTAATACTACATGACTATTTCGATAATAAACACCCATTTGTCTTAAGGCAATCCTAACATAGCTGTTAACAGATAAATATTCAA
The DNA here is from genome assembly GCA_013400135.1 of Rhinoptilus africanus. Classification (NCBI taxonomy): domain Eukaryota; kingdom Metazoa; phylum Chordata; class Aves; order Charadriiformes; family Glareolidae; genus Rhinoptilus; species Rhinoptilus africanus. Next base: position 319 of record VXBO01010246.1, read on the forward strand.
AATGGATCAGTACATTTTAACTGCATGACTCCCATTGAAATCAAATAGTCTCCTTGAAGGCTGTTGAGGAAAACTGTTGTAGAAATATAATAAATAAATTAGAAGAAACAGCTTAGTAATATTTTTTGCTATATTTTTTTTTCACCAGAAAATTGTTTGGGCTTAGTATGTCATGCTCTCTTCTCAAGCACATGTCTTATGGCTCCAGAGATACAGGAGAGTATAGAAGGAAAATATCACTTACTAACCAAGATTCTGCAGATCTAATTAATTATGATAAGAACTGGGATACCCAAAAATCACCTTACAGAGCTAAGGTATTAATGAGAAAAGGTGTTTGAATGCTTCAGAAAATAAAAATAAAATCATGCCACATTAAGCATAACAGGTTCTTCTTCTTTTACAACAAAGGCAATATTTTCCAAGTCATTAAATTGTTACATTTTGGTTTTCCCTTAAAGTCAACTCAGTGAAAGTATATATGGCTTCTAATATGTTAATTTTAAATAAGCGAGTCTCCATTTGGAAAAAGATAAAGGCATCTTATGTTTTATTCACGTATTTCCTAGTGCGCAGAGTGGATTTTAGAAGGAAAAAGAGGAGGAAAAATCATGGGTCTGTAAGATATGTTACATGTATAACATAAGAAATGAAGTTGCCAGCAGTGGAATAATAGTTGCAACATTCAGATTTTCAAATGCCAGACCGTGTTTCCCTCTGGTAGACAAATTTGAAGAACAACTGTGTTTTGTTAAAGAAAAGTAAGTGATTACACCTTGATTGATTTTTTTTTCCCCCTAATCACTTTAACAAATTTCTAAAGTAATGTTTAGTAAAATATTTTACAAATAACGCAATATAACACAATTTGAAGAGGTGCTTGGTTTCTTCTATTTTTTTTTTTCTTTAACACTTCAACAGGAACATTCCACTCTGGCGACCTGAGCCTAGGCATTTTTGTGTCATTGATACCTTTTATTTTGTCATCTTTCTAGACCAAAAGAAAAGAAATCCAAACCTTGGCTGAGCAGCACACCTCATTTTTTCTGGAATTGGATGTTCTTACAGGACATTAATGAGCTTGTCACCTGTCCAACAAAATTCTTTTTTTATCTCTATTTCAACCCTTAGATTCCACAAACTCTATCAATAGCAGAGTATCCAGAATCCCAAAATCAATAAATGCTTAAAAACAACTATTGAGAATGAAGATAATCTCTAAAGAAAGTTGAAGTCATTCACAGTAATGAAGGTGGGGACTGACATCTTGCACTATTTCCCCAAGAGCTAATAAGTGTAAAATGAGAAGGTTGCACTGCCATCTGTGTATAATAATTTCCTGCTTTTTATTATACGGCACCATTCATGGCAGTGAAGAATTCAGTCTTCCTATTAACTATATTCCAAACTAAGCTGTCATAAAAATCCTAGGGTGGAAAAAGCCCTACAACCCTCAAAAAGAAACAACTGTTGTTACCTAAATAAAAAGACATTATTTTAAATTGTTTTAACTTTTCTACATTATAATACCTATCCTGTATCTAAAATTATCTTTAGTAGGCTTTTTTTTTTTTTTCCTCAAAAAAATAAATAAGTAGTTTTCAGGAAATAAGGACTATAACTTGTGCTATGTTTCTAGCATTAAAATTCTCCTCAATTATAATGACTAATTCATTTTAAGACTTCTATTTCTAATTCTATAAAACACTATTCAAAAAACAGGGGACTTCTATGTGTTGATGAATGCTCATCTTCAAGCTTGCCTTCTATAGATGATCATACATACTGAAAGTCTTATCTTCAAAAATCACTGTGTGATAGTGTCTGCTATTGAAGGAAAAGAAAGTTTTGCTCTGTTGAGGTATAAGAAACTTTAATTGGACAGTGCTCTTTCTTTTCTCTGGCTTGAAAAAATTTAAAGATCTAACCTGAATCTAAAAATGGTTATTGCTGGCTTAACCTGGAACAACTATGCCATTTCCTTGTAGTCAATATAAAGCTGGATCTTAGAGTCAGAACTGCTTTCCACACTTGGAAAGATTTCCCTCTAGGGTCTTTTGGAGGGTATTGCTACAGGAATCGTCAATGGGAAAACCAGAAGGAAATGTTTGAAGCTAGAACTGTATTTTAGAAGCTCAACCAGTCTGTAACTTAAATAACTACTCCTGTCTAAGATCTTTATCTAGTTCCTTGTTCTTAAGCTGTCCTTTAATACAATAAGAACTACTTCACCATCAACATTGTTCAAAATGATATCTCACTCAAAGAAGAAAATTACTAAGTAAAAATATCCCTTTACTTAAGTCTGCTTTATATATCTTAATAATAACACATAGGTATGGAAATCACCTACTAGATTTAATCATTCCATAAAGGAATTTTAGAGCAGCAAGTCTACAAGCACATTCTGGAGAAAATGAATTTATTAGAATGTGCTAAAAACTGCTATCAGTTACAGAAAATAATCTCTGAAATAAAGCCATTTATTTTACTAACATTAACAACTTTAAACACCAATTTTATGTAACCGTGAGAGCATTGTACTCATATATATGCATAAAGTTATAATACTGAGAAAACTCAGCTTTTTTTTTTTAACCTCTACGCATATGTCATTACTGCAGAATTCAGTGAGAATAACAGCACTACTTTTTTTTTTTTTCTCCATAAGACTGCTTTTCCGTTATCCGTACTTGAGTTTCATTCATAAAAAAACATTGCTTTTTTTTTTTTTTTTTTTTTTAGGCTTATTTATAATTCAGAGATAACTTTTAGAAGAAGCATAAAATAAAGTTCCAAGAAGGACTGTATGAACCACTCTGAGCCTTGACATTCCAGAACAACATAAGTCACAGCTGAGGCCTACAGTTTAAGCTCAAGTAGCCTATATTATATTTGGAGAACTAAAGAAGAAAATATTTCAGCACATTTTTATTTTCTTTGGACTATAACAAAGAATCTGAGAAGAAAGGAAAAGAAAGAAAGGTATGGCAAGGAAGGGAAGAGAGAAATGTTCCTTGCCAAAAGCAAGCCTTATTCATACTTTATATCTATATACTTTAAAAAATTAACAGGTCATCTTTAAATACTCAGTTTCTGAAATTAAAAAATAAACACAGTCTTACTGTTCAGTGAAGGGAGAAGAGATCTCTCACCTTCTGTTTCCTAGAGGTTTGCTCCCAGTGAGCCCTGGTGTACTCTAAGCAAACAACATTATAAAAGAAGTCATGTTTACTCATGGCAAGATCATTCAAACAAGCTTGAAATACATTTTTATCTTGAAGCCTGACATTATTTCCCAGACAACAGTATTTCTTAAACATATAAAAGGATAAAAGAGCATTAACACTGCTTATGAACTGAAAGTCCAGAGCCAAACTTGAATTAGCTTCTGCATTAAAAAGTATTCAAGCAACTTCTGTGATTACCTGCTGAAATGGAATAATTTGTTACAGAATTACATGGTGTAGCAAAATTATTTTATGTAAACAAATGTCACAAACCAACTGTGGGGTCACTGATGATTTTCTAGATCAATGATTTTCAGCCATTCCAAGGTGGTGATCTATTAGTTGAAGACAACCACCACTAAATTACATTTACTATGAAAGCAAAAATAAATTGTTAATAAGCTCAGTTAATTTTTCATGTATTTCAAGAAGCTGGCAAAGACTAATTGAGCTAGAAGAATAAAATGCAATGAAAATGTAGGGGCTGGGGTTTTCTTTGCTTTCTTTTTGTTTTAGTTTGATAAGTGTCTTTGAAACCCAGTCATCTTTTGTGATCCACTGCTGTTGTGTTCTTGATACAAGAGCTGAGAAACACTGCTCTAGAAGTAAATTGTGATTACTAGTTTAGGGTATTCCCTTCCAAATCTGCAGATAGGAGGAAACCTAGGAGGGAATTGCCCATGAGAAATGTGAAGATCCATTTCTGCAGCATAAAATATCTCAAAGTTAATTTCAGTAAAATAAAGATCCTGACCTCAGACAAGGAAGAACACTGCAACATATTCATAAAATTGTATCAGAGATAAAAGAGAGAAAAATAGTCAAAAGGCAGATGTAGGTATAAGAAATAAAAATTGTAGGTGGTTGTTTCTCACTGACTTCAAAGTTTATTTTACTCCAGTGAAAAGCACCAAACTGAGCCATCCACCTTCAGAGACACATGTAGAGACAGACACAGACTCACATCCTTTCCAGAGAGCAATTTAATTAAAATCATTGCATACACCTCCCTTCCCCCACAGTGCAGAATATAACAGTTCCTGCCTTTTTCACTATCTACTGGCTGATTTCAGGTAACAGTTTAAGGCATTAATATCTTGAATTGTTTCCTGTGTTTGTTTAGACAATCAGCATAGCATTAATCTAAATCTACCTTTCTGAGTGGCTGTTTTCCATGACTTCTTCACAATTCCTTGTTGAACTGATGAATTCAACATGTTTTATGAAGGGTTTTTTGTTTGTTTTGGTGTTTCTTCTCTCCTGCCACATGCTGCTTCTTTCCCACGGCAATGAAATAATCTACAACATTTGAGCTAATGGCTTAGTAGATTAAATGAAGGGGAATCTTTACATAACCCAGTCTTTTTGAGGCATAATCAGCTCTGGAAATTGGTTTGATTAAAGTCTGATCATCTTCAAACCATGAAGTAATACTACAACTTGGAAAAAAATCTAGTATATCTGAAAATGTGTCAGTATTTCCCGTGTAAGTTGGTCTAATAAAATATATTGTTTTCCCATTACAGACCTGATCTTATTCAGAACATCTCTGTATCTAAATATGAATGTCAGCATTGTATTTAGATTTTGCATGAAAATGCTGCAGTCTCATGGAGGAGAGACCATAGAGCTGGGTGGCTGAAAGCGTGATTTCGTACAGATTGGAGAGTTTGATTTTGTGTGGAATTTCTGTGGGCTAATGTGCACAGATTGCTTTTAATACATTCATATGATCTGTATCATAAACACTCTCATGGCTGTACAAGATTCTCAAGCATATTTCAGTCCTGATCTCTATAGAAGTACCTCATCAAATGAGACAGAGTAAATGTCATCTAACTTCAGATTTTCACTTGGCAGCTTAGTTTCTCTTCATAACTGGTGGAGAAAGCCAGGCTGTTTCAACAGATGATACAGAGCATATAATGTGGGATATTTGCTCTGAATGAATATAAGGTAAGGAATTGCATATCTCAGGCTGTTAAGCTTGAGGAAGTTAGTGGCTTTTTATGCAGAATCTCTAGAGAAAGTGTCACTTTGTATACTGATATATGCCTAGTCCAGATGTAATTTTTGACAGAACTTGCAAATAGTACTGCAACACCAGGAGAGATACTATTGTCAGTAGACTAATGAGTAAATGCTCTGGAAAGCTACTAATCTCTTTCAAACACCAATTTTTAAAACATATTTAAGATTATTTAAAAACAGGGTAAGGAGGCCAGCAGACAAATAGTACAAAGAATGATAATATTACCCTTTTTCTATATGTCTTTAAAAGTCTTGCTTTTTAGAGTGTTGTTTCTGCTTAGCGATGTGCTGTTTATCTACATTGATTTATTCAGTATTTCAGTTCTGAATTATATGTAATTTGTTGTAACTTCAGGTCTGCAGTTATGACTACTGCCTACTGCGATTTAATTGTGTTTTCAGCAAATTAGTTTCATCCTCAAATCAAAACACTTGCATCAGCTGTGCTGTTGCAGACATCACAATATGTGCAGCAAAACTAGTGAATGTTCTATACTGCTAATAAGAAGGAACATCCAAGTTACTTGTTTATAAACTTTATGAGTCTACAATGTTATGAATATCTAATATGTGTAAAAACTGGTTCATGTCTTGTAGTATAGATGTTATACATGCTCAACCAAAAGGGACTTGCATCACACATTATTAAAAGTGTAAAAATATTGAGGGAAGAAGAGATGAGGATGAGGGGAAATCTGAGAAAACTGCTCTCCTGTTACAATGTGCATTATCCAGTGGCAGCTGCACATAGGCTTAGAAACCCAAGAAAATGGAATCAGAATCTTGCTGACTGCATGCTGTCATCAAACAGGAAGTAATAGAAAAAATAATAAGAAAAAATAAATATAATATACACAAATCACAGAAAAAGAAAAGTAGACCCATTGCAATAAGAAAAATGTGGAGGGAAAATAGGGGAAAAAAAAGGAAAACAAATGAAATATTCCTAAAATACAGCACAATACATTGCCAATAATATGGAGAAAAGATAATGCAGTGAATAGTCTTGAAAAGTGGTGTCAGACAAGAGGTATTATGGTAGACAAAGTAGAGCAAATTACCTACTGGAAAGATGAATAAAATCCATCTAACCATGACTAGAACATGAACTGCAAAAGACAGAATTGGAAGATGTACTGTGTCCATCCAGAAGTTAAATCAATGCATTTTCCCCTTTGCAATTTCAGATATGAAAAGATAATGCCATTATGCACCTTTGAAAAGGAAGTTTTAGAGCAGATCTACACTTTGTGGTCATGATACTCATTATATGTTAACTAACAGTATTTGAACTTTAAAATTTACATTTCTTTCCCCTGCACATCTGTGCTGCTCCAGCTCTCAGAACAGATCTGTTTCATTCTTTCCAGGTGCTCTGCTTTCACTCCAAGTTAACTGCATGCAAAACAGAAAAGTAATGGTGTGCTAATATTGGGAAGCAAGATACAAAGTAGAATGCAGTGGATATAAAAAAGGAACTTTGACAAGATAAAAAGAATGGCATTGTTATTAATTGCATCCAGTTTTCAGAAACATGAGTAAACAAAGCCTTGGGCTTGATCTACAGGATGAACTGGAATAATTCATATTAACTTAATTTAGCAGGACTGTGGGGATTTTATTATATAATGCAAAGGTACTCTCAAATCTTTAAGACCCAAAATTCCTATTGAAGCATGATGAAAACTTGCAGTGAGAATGTTAAAAATAGTCACAGGGGACCCTGAAATTGTACACATTTTCTATTAAATATCCAGGGTTCAGATTTCATATTTAAACAGACTCCAAGTAAAAGGAAATGCTCTTATTTGTAGATGGTGGAATTAGAGATGTCTGGACATTGTCTTTTCAGTGGGTTGCCTCTGTACCCTCCGTAAAGACAGATATGCTCTTCTCAACTATCTGTAAGATTCATATTTAGAAATTATTTTTAGGCAGGGATCTAACATGTCTGAATGTTCGTAAGGATCAAGACACAGACAGGATTGTATAAAGTATAATTAATAATGATGCACCTCATTACAGGGCCCAAAAAACTTGAGCTTGTGTTGCTTGCAGAGGAGGATATGCCCTTCAGAAAGAGATACTTGGATTTCATCATAACAGAAGTGAAATGACAGAAGGGTCATGACAGCAAATAATCATGTACAGACAGGCAAGAGAAAAACAGAGGAGCAAGCTCTAAACTGGTGTAACTATGGCAGTTTACACCAGACAAGAATTAAGCTGGCAGCCTTAAGGCACATATTCCAGGCCTGAAAATGAAAACAGTTTAGCAGAGGTGCATTTGAGTCAAAGGGAAAATAAAAATGATGACCATGCTGCACCTGATCTTTAGAGGCAGAGGGATGGGGAGCAGAAAGAATAATCAGTGGAGGAGATGCAGTTGTGCACATATCATTTTACATCAGTTTCCATCTGATTTCTAGGACAAATTACTGCCTGAAGCTGATGTACACAGGGCTGCTAACTAGTTTCTTTAATTGGTTGCTTTAAATGGAGTCAGATAATATTATAAAGCAACAGAATGTTATAATGAACTGAGAATTGCACTTGAAAAATAAGCTATGCTATTTTTTCAGGCTGATGAAACACAGATTGCTTTCAGTTATTTTTCTTGGCAGGACTGTTGTTTCTGTCCATAGCCTGTCAAGCTAGCATAGTACCCAGATGGTTATAAGGCTCTAGGGCACCTGTATAATTCACATCAGAGTTTAACAGAAATGTAGTGAGTAATATTTATATATTTACATTTCAGATCCTCCTCCATTCAAAGCAAAACACAGCTGTTACATTTTCACCCTGACCATTACCCTGTGATATCCCACTCAGCCAATATCTCCACTCAGTGCCTCTCATTATATCCCAAATAAGAAAGCAGTCTACCAGGCGACAGTTTTGCTATGTAATAGTGTAACATAAAAATTTTGTGAAGTATTCTTTTTTACACCACTCAGACTTATCAATGAGGTTTTATTTGTCTTATCTTCAAACCTGCTTTCTGCCTGCTTTCCTGTTTGCCATGTGTGTCATGTGCACCATCTGGGGTGAGCTTTCTACAACGACTGAGAGCACAGCACTAAAATGTCTGAATTCCCTTATTGAAAATTGACTTCCCGGTGTTGTTAAATAGTTTTTTTTTTATTATTTTGTGAATAGTAGAGATTCAACATATCAAAATTATGTGATAAGCCTAGTACGTACATAAGAAAAACATAAATATTTTAGATTTTGGGGCATATACTTGCAAAGAAGATTTTTTTATAACTCCTTTATATAAAGAATGACTTTTCAGTATTTTGATTGTGAAATAGTCTCCTCAAAAGGCTGTGAAAGAATCTGTATTTAAATTTAATAATAATTTTAGGAGTCTAGATTTTATTATATTCACTGTCATTATTCATATTAATATTTACATTAATTTACACAAGTAATTATGAATCTTTGAGGGAAAAAAAATAAAAAAAGGTTGTTCCAAAACTGTAAAGAAAGCATGCATTTAGCTCTAAGGGATAGGTCATTAGGGAAATGTTCTATGCTGACATGTAAAAATGTCTGGTATACTTTAGAAACATACTGAAAAGCAGTTTGAAAACATGAGTTATGAACTGGACAAACCCACAAAATTAAGGCAGCAAGAAAAAAATAAATAGTTAATTTCAGGGAAATTACATGTAATGAGACTACTTCTCAGTGTTTAGTTAGATTTTGGAGGTGATGTTTGAATACAAAACCTAACAAAAGTATGTTACTGTTAGGAGTTCCTGGAGTGCTTGAAGGTTTTTGTTATGAAATGCTATGCTACCTTGTACTACTCTGTTAAGTTATGTTCTTTGTTAAGATTAGATCTCTCTGCTTGGAATGATGCTGTGGTAGGTAGAAAATGCAGAAACCGGGTGGAGGATTTCTGCATGTAACCACATTTCTTTTAATATATCAGAATATATGGATTAATCATATACATATGCATTCTTTTCCCTATCTGTTCTATTGAATAGACTTACAACTTGAATGAGTCTGAGAGCTGTACTGTGCATCTATCTGCCAGTTGCTATTTAATGAGCAAAGTACCTGAGGCACTTTTACTTAGGACTTTTAAAAATTGCTTTGTTAGAATGACAATAACTTTTCTAGTATTTCAGATATAATTGTTTGGTTGGTTTGGGTTTTTTTTTTTTTTTCCTCTCATTCAAATTTTACACAAAACATGAACACAGTACGTCACAGTACGTTTAGTACCAGATAGATTATTATGTCTAAAAATATTAGCCATTATGAATTAATTTTCCCATCAACATTTAAAAAATAAAGTTTATAACAATAGAACCCTTGCAGGATGGACTTGCTGTACAAGAGAATGATTGTTTATTACTTCTAATAAGAAATATTATTCTCTGAGATATTGTGCATATAAAATAATATAGTTGATTGTTATACATAAACATATATTTTACAGTGTGTGTGTATATATATATGTACACATCAAATTAGCTTATTGAAGTCATTCCCAACTTTATGATTGACTTTATTTCAGTTGTAGCTCTACAGGATATGTGTTTGCATACTTTTTGTTTGTTTCTTAAATATTTGCTTTTAGCAAGAGCTAAATGTTATTTTTCTGTTGAATTAATCAAATTGTTAAACATGAAATACTTTTTACTTTAGAAATTCCTCATCTTCCTCTGAGCATAAAAATTCTGGAAAAAGATTTTTTTCTTGCATGAATAGGAAGAAATTCTAATTTTATTAGATGAATAAAGGTGTGAGAAATAGATCAGCTGCCAACACAAAAGTTTCTCTCCAGATCTAAACAGAAGCAGCAAATCAAGATGATTATGGATTAGAATGCACTGTTTCAAGTTAAAATTAAGTTGTAAATTCAACCATTTAAACAAAAAGTGCATTTAGTTTAGAACAAAAAGGATGTATAGCAATGAGAGTAATATTAAGTGATTATCCTCTGGGCTCATGACAAAAATAGAAAGTGGAATAACAAGATGTTAAGAGGAAATGCAGATAAAAGAGAATACTGCAATGCCTGTAGTGATGGTACAGCTCCACATAAAGGTCTTTGGGAGCAGCACTGATTTCAGGGGCTGAAGCCTTTCATTTTCTACTGTCTGCTTGTTCTTTCCCTTTTAATGCATCTTCCACCTTTCCAGCAAAATTTTTGGTGCAAGCACATACCGATCTAGATCAGGAAATCATCAAAGCTATAAAAATCTGATGGTTTGGTGGTTTGTTTTGTTTTGTTTTGTTTTCTCTCCTTTGATTGGTTCAGTTCCCCAATTCAGTTCAGAAGTGTGGACAGAAAGAGTTTGGCCAGCTGATGTAGGGGCAGTATCTTCCAGTCAGATGAGATGACAGAAGAAGATACTAAAACTAAACCCAAAGGTGGAAAAATTCACTGGAGGCTCCATCCTTAAAGATAATCTTTCTTAATAGCATATGGTAATTTTTTCCACAATCTATCTCCTTTCATTTAAAATGTAGCTGCAGCTTTGCTCATGGTTTTTCATCTCCAGTAGAGCTGAAAATTTTAGTCCAGTAGAAATAAAATAATTTAATATGAATTATAAGAGTCTTAATTTCTTGTAGGAAAGGTGACTAGGACTTCATTAATTCGGTTAATAAAACAATTTTGGATTAACAGAGGAAAACATAGTTGAGTTGAGAAAAAGGTCATGGAAGCAAGCAAAATGCACAAAGGATGAGTATGCAAGTAAATAGATCTACTTGCAGACTGCCAAGGAGAAAATGACTCAGAAGCTTTGGATTTTGCAGATTTTTAGTTTTGTCCTCAGTCTTACACAGAGAATAAATTGAATGTAACAGTGTCTTTTGACTACAGTCCGGTACTTCTAATTGAAATGCCAAAAGGGATCATAATAAACTTAAATGTCCAAAGAAATCTACAGTGGTGAACAAAAGGACTTTTTATCCCATGGAGACAATGTTTCTTTTGTTTTACTTCTGCACTCCAAGATTTTGAGAAATTTCCTCAGTAATTTCAGTGGCAGCTAACCATAATATTTTTTAAATGAAGATAGACAATGATCTACTTACAGTAGTAAAAGTGCATTCTGACAGAATAAAACTCCTGAGAGATCTTTGCCCAACTATATAAATGAAATACAACTACTGGATTCTTCAAAAAGTTACAAAGTTATTTAAATTAGCCCTACTTGTTATAAAATATTGTGTTCCTCTGGTAATATAATAAAATCTATTATTCTCTAATCTTTTAAACACAAAAAGGCCTTGAAATTGCATGCAATTATCTATCCTGAACTTTTAAACTTTTTATTTAACTAGTTAATGCAAGGTAACTTAAGACAACTCACCACATTACTTAGAACACATCTTCATGGGAAATTTTTATTAGCTTCGGACTAAACATTGTAATCAATTTGATTTTTTTTTCTCCTTAGCTAGGGTATGACAAAAATCTCTGGCATCTAATATTGTATTTCTTGCACTTAAGACACCTTTGGTAAGATGACATGTATCACAGTAAACAAATGCTATTTCATTTAAGTGACTAAAAGCCTACTGCAATCCACTGCAGTAAAGAAAGTCTACAAATACAGAACTAATGAAGACAAGATGGGAGAGGCAGTGTTCATGCTTATACATCATTCTTCAGCTACTAATAAAGAAAAAAAAATCTGACAAAGTGAAAGCAGTGTAACAGGAAACATCTTTTCCCATTTTCTTTATTCTCTGGTTTTGCCTGTTTATTCTCTGTTTTGTTTGTGGCCAGGCAAATTGAATTTCCTAAAGAATGAGCTGATGGACTCTAAACTGAGGTCTGCAAACATTATGGCTAACAGAAGAAAAGTAACATAATTCTAGACTAAATGTGGGTATGCTGTTCTCCTCATCAAATATATTTTTACAACCATTAAATTATTTGACTGGTATTAATTAAAATAGCAGTCTTGATCAGAATGTTCTGCTGTTGGGAAAAATTTCCTCATTTCACTTCAATTCTTGGAGTTCAAAGCTGTAGGATATCAGCTTTTCATCTTATGAAGCTACAACTCTTCCTTTTTTGCTTTGTTTCTTCTAAAATGCCTCAGAAAAATGCTTCTTGTAAGCAGGACATGTGTCAGTGTCCTTGTTCCACTAACATCTCTCAGTCACTATGAGGAATGATGCCGCAACATCATTCATGCTGCAACAACAGCAGAAAAAGCCACTTTTCTTTTCCTTGGTAGTGAAACAGCATGCTGCTTTATTATTTTTTTTTTTCTCTTTTGCAAGGATTGTTGGAGAAAGGAGAGCATACTGCATGGAACCAGATGGAATTAAGTAGTTATTATCTATCTCATGCAGCAGTTAAGTCAGAACCATAGAGTACGTGATAACAGTAAAGTCGTCTCCAAAAACTATTGATTATGATTTTTTTCATTGAAGATGTCATTTGTTCATCAACTTAACAGATAGAATAGACAGTTTTCAAACTGCTACATGTTCTGACTAATGAATTCTCACCGTTCATAACATGTGACAAGCTACAAAGACATTGGTATTTTTCCAGTACTGACTCTAAATGAAATTGAAAAAAATCCCAAATTATGTTAGAAATGAAATAACAGTGAATAGAAATCCTAAGCCTGGGTCAAAGTGATAAAGTCAAATGAAATAATCCTAGCAATGTTTCCAAACCAAGAACTTTATTTATTTGTTTATTGAATGAGTTTTTAATTAACAGTTTCTAAAGCATTACCTAGTTGTAATCAGAAAGTAACTGTGGAACTTGTATTGCAACTAATATTTACTCAGTTTTGAAGTCTGTTAAGAAAGCAATGAGATAGTAATTATTTTTTTTTATTCTCATTTTCTTTTTTTCTTTCTGTACCTTACATGTAAACCCTGGTTCATTATGAATGACATATAAGCGGATAGTAAGAAGATCACTGGGGAAAGCAGCTAATCAGTTTAAGAGTAGTAGACAACACTGGTGAACATGAAAGCCAACAAATATCTTGCACAAAATTCTGCTTTGCTGTTTTAAAGCATTCAAATATTAGTTGTTAATGAATGTGCAGTTCGTCCAGGCACTCATGTGAATGGACTAACCTATATTTAACTTTTACAAGAATACAGACAAAATTCCATGCCCAAATTGAAAAAAAAAAAATACCTCTAGAAAAACTGAGACAATGAGTGTTGTAAAATGTCTGCATTAACAGTATATCTACTTATCTTATGCTTGACTTCACAACTGTCACACATAGTGTTCACTGGGCTCAGGTGCCCAGGTGTTGGAAGCAGGGAGGCTTTAGGAGTAGCCTCTGTGAGGAGAGGCTGGGGTTGCCTTGTGCTGGACACAGGCTGCTTCCAGACGACTGCAACCAACCCACCGCAGGGCACGGCTGAGCCCTGCAACCAAGATGGGAGCACCTCTGAAAAAGCATATTTAAGAAAGGGTGAAAACACTCCACACAGGCAGTGCACCCACCCAACTGCTCTCTCAGTCCTCCTTCTCAACAAGATGACAGGCAAAACAAGATGAAGCAGCTCATGGATCAAGATAAAAGCAAGATGATCACTTAACAATTGCTGTTACGGGCTGCATAGACTAGGCTTGGGGAAAATTAATGTATTGACAATTAAAATAGAGTTGGATAGTGAAAAACAAGGAGAAATTAAAACAGCTCCTCCTCCCCCCATCCATTCCTCATTTCCCTGTCTTGCTCCTCCCCAGGAGGAGCAGCACCCCCTCACTGACAGACCTGGCAACCTACATCCAATAGAATAAGCAAAGTCTCTGTGATTATCTCAGTGCTGGAGCTTTCTCATTCCTGCTTTTTTCCTATAATCTCCCCTATCCCACTGAAGCAGGGGAAGTGACTGAGCAGCTGGGTGTGAGTTTGACTGTTAGCCAAGACTAACCTACCACATAGTGGAAAGCATTTTACTAAGTAAATCTGATATAATAAAAAACAAAGAAACCCCACAAAAAATACCCCAAAAACCAACCAACCAACCAAAAAAAACAAACAAGGAAGCAAACAATAGGAGAGCATTTTAAAAGTATCTTCAGAAATACCTGACTCAGTTAAAATTCACTTGTGACGTGGACGTAAATAGAACACTCTAAAAAACTTCTGTAAGACAAATCTACAGATTGACTATAGACCATTTTGTTTTCCTGTCAGACATTCATGCAGGCAAGTTTTTGTATTATTGCTTTTATTTCAGATTCACCAGATGTTTATAAATTACTCAAGACACAGGAGAAGCTTAGCCAAGAAGTGAAGAAAACAGACCTTTGTCAGCTGAAGTTTAGATTTATTTTCTTCACAGAAACTAAGTAGTATTTCAGTAGAGCTTAGAAAGAATCATCAATAAAAAAAAAAAAAGGCAGTCATACCTACACCACAAATTATCTGTCCTTTCCATTGTCAGGATCCAGATATCTCTCAAAAGGAACAAAAGAATCCTTCTGTCTTGAAATTATGTGAATTACAAAATTCAGTAGGAAACCACCTTATGAAAGACATGCTAAGGACTGAAGACAATTTCTTTACCTTCTACCCCCACCCCACCAAGAGAAAACTATGTCAAATGCTGAAATGCTTTGCTCAAACTCTGCAGTATTCATTTAAGGCAGAAACATCACTAACCGGTATCTGGAGACTATTGACAATTTTAGAGAAAATCCTAATCATGAACGTTGAGGTTAAAATTCAAAGGTTCATCTTGAGTAAGAGATGACATATCATTCCACTGTTTCATCAAGTAAGAAAGAGATACTCAGAGAGAAAGAGATGAGAATTCACTGGGCAGCCAATTAGATTGCATTTTTGTGCCAATGTTTTCCTCGTCAGTGTTTGAAGCAGCTATCTTCACAAAAGATGATGATTCAGTGGCGATTTGCTCTGTGAAGTAAGTTCTTGTTTCTGCTTCTGGCATGCGTTTTCATATAGTGGTACAATGGGTGAGCGAGAAGTTTTATATATGCTGAATTTTCCCCACGTGTAGTTCTCAATCTGACAGGTATGGCAGTAGATTTGCCAAGTAAATAGCGCACAAAGCTAAAGCCGGTTATTTGGAACTGTCCCTTATACATGAAAGTTAGCAAGATCTTTGTTATTTAAACTAATTTAAGAACTATTCTCCTATGTTTCCAGCGATGAATGTAGTTTGAAACATNATATAGTGGTACAATGGGTGAGCGAGAAGTTTTATATATGCTGAATTTTCCCCACGTGTAGTTCTCAATCTGACAGGTATGGCAGTAGATTTGCCAAGTAAATAGCGCACAAAGCTAAAGCCGGTTATTTGGAACTGTCCCTTATACATGAAAGTTAGCAAGATCTTTGTTATTTAAACTAATTTAAGAACTATTCTCCTATGTTTCCAGCGATGAATGTAGTTTGAAACATAATTCTATTTAAAATTAAAACATTGATGGTATTCCATTATATCAGTGTCAGTCAATCATTCCTTCATATTACTTCAAGAATAATACATAATAAATTCTTTTTTCTTAAGGTCTGAATAATTAAAGAGTATTATTCATTTTATAATGGGAAAACTACACTGTGATTATTGAATATGAGCAATGTGATTGAACCTATATGAAATAGAATGCTTTGTACATGAAAAAAATATCGATTATCAATTCACTCAGGTAATGATTCTTCTCAACATACATCAAGTGACCTATTAAAGGCTTGAACCAGAATTTGTTGTAGTCAGAGGAATAAATACAGCTGGTATAGGAAAACCATCTGATTTTATCCCAAAGATATGTTTCACAAAGTCTATCTTTTCTGATACTGTAAGGAATAGCTATACTATGTGCAGCTGTGTCCTGGTTTGAGGTAAAATGGAACCAATTTTTTGATTTGTAATTTTACTTTTTAGCTGGGCCTCTTCTAACTGATTGAACTCTGAAATTAACAGCACNGCTGTTTCATTAGTTTCATTTATTTCTTGCTAGAAGAAAGTGATACTGTGGCTCCTCTTATAAAATTAAACCTCAAGATATTTTGAATTGGGGTTTTTTTGATTGTTTTAGCTCCTTTACCCTTGTAGTCATAGCTGCTGCATTCATATGCCTTTAGAGATAATTTTCAGGTTACAGTATTCATTTGTCTTTAAAAAGTAATATTCTATCATTCTTGGCTGCCTCTCCAAAGTACTTTCAGTTCACAGAAGGATCACAGTCCAGAAGACAAAGAGGTTTTCTGTTTGTGTGTGTGTTTGTTATTACAAACCATTGCAATTAAGAGGGTTTTTTTGTTTGTTTTAATCTTAAGATTTTGGTTGTCAAACATAAATTTTCTCTTTCCACATTATATTTACTCCACCACAAGAGATTCTGAAAACAGTGCTCACTGAAGTGTTTCTAATGTCATCTGTTTAGGAATCAAATGTTCCTGTGTGCATAAATAAGTAAAAAACAATAGAAATTTGAAGAAAATGTAGTGTTTATTCAAACCAGAGAAGGGAAGTGAATCTTTAGATTTTATAGCAAATGAAGGACACCTTTGTGCCTGCTGCTCTTGATTTAAAATCATTTACATTCATGGCAAAAAGTACTTTCATGCAATACTTCAGAATGCGCCATAATTTTACTCACATTGTGGAATTCGTGTAGAATTCATCTTACCTAAACTTTAGTCATTAAGAAGTAGGGATATAATCTAAGCCACTTGTCTAGGTTACCTTGTACTTAATGGGAAAGATGGGCATGATTTGTTCCTTCAAGGCAATTAATTCCATCCTAAAATACGTGGGATGAATTGTCATCTCAAAGTGACTTTTTATTTCTACCAGCTACAACAGGTACATAAACACACTGTGTGGGTAGAATGAATGTCATTTATTTTAAGCCTCAAAGATATCCCTGATTATTTTTCCAGTTCCAAGTTAGTACATTTCCACTACAATTAGTTTTGAGCTAGCTGTTTTCTAGTTACTATCCAGGTTGGGATTTTTTTTATTTGGTTTG
>VXBO01010246.1:21860-38513 GCA_013400135.1 Rhinoptilus africanus
AAAATAAAATGCCAACATCAGCTTTCATAACCATAACTTTTGTTGCTAAAAAATGGGTAAACCAGATAGTTTAATGAAAATATTTTCAATACAGCACCTTGTTTTTGCTGTTGTTTTATAAAATGACACAACATACAAAACAATCTAGCATATTTTCTAGAAACAATTTGGAATATTCTTTTGTAGGTAATCAGTCAATCCATTATGTTTTAGATAGTGTAGGGCCTGAATAATCTGGGTCATTATGCAGTTACTACTATTTCATGTTGAGAGGATGTTCTACTGCACAAATCAAAATAAATATATGAAAAAACCCACCATTTATAGACTACACAAGGATAAATTAGAACTGAAATTTTATGGCAAATCAAATTTTACCTGTTAACAGATGTGTGAAAACTGACTTCATTTTTTTCTATTCCTCTATTTTCAAAGAAGGAACTGAAGAAAAATAAGGATATTTAGTATGAAATCACAATTATATTTTTAAATACAGAGCTATATTTCAAACAGTTTTCTGCATGGGGATGAACACAGGAAGTTTCAAAGTGCACCAGGAGAGACTATATGTCTATTAAGACAGGTGAGTTAAAAACCACAATGAATTGTAGGTGTTTAAATATAAGGCCTTTGTACAAGTAATGTTTAGGCTTTTATAGTAGGGCAAATACGTGTAGAGTTCAGATAAGCAGTTTACCACTGAGCATAGGTGATAGAGAAGACAATGTTATTCAGTTTATTCTAAGGTAGAAATTTATTTGTGATTGTTATCATAGTTTTCCAGATATCCAGAATAACTGCTGAGCTTCCACCTGCATTCTAGAAGTGCACAAAACTGCCACTGGATCACTGTCCTATTTCCCAGCCTTGTATGTATTTCTTGGAAATGTTAAGATATTTCAAACTGCACTAGATATCTATGCCTAGGAAATTCAATCAAATATCTAGTTGGATGCTGGCACATGCATTTAGAAATCTCCATTCAAAAGCCTTAATATATGAGCTGATTTCCACCCCAAAAGACCTGGGATGACATTATCAACTTGGAAATAGGATTGAAATAGGTTCTTGGAATATAAATAGAATTGGCGGATTACTGGCTCTGCCATAGCACAAAGAAATTTTGTGATCACCACATTATTCCAGGTTGGCAAAAGCTGATAAATTTCATACTAACCAAAGTATGAAATAAAGTCACAACTTTAGTCACATAGCAGCATAAATTCCTTAATACTAGCATTTTGACTGTTTGCTTTTAAGTGTCTAATGTCATGGTTCATCTCTTGTATTGTTGATATTGATCCTGATTATATAAGTCACTGATTTACAATTAATTACACATTATTAATAAATCTATAAACTGCTTTGATCTTTATTAGATTTAAACCACTTGAGTTTACCAGCTTTTACCTGCAAATATATCAAGATTATCTTACTAATCATTACCCCCATGAAAAACTGTTGAGTACATCCTTGTGCTTCTCAGTTTACAGTTCACCACAGAAGCAGCATATTCAATTACCTCTGAAGCTTCCTTAGACTGTTTCTCTGCCTGAGAAAATCCATTAGTTCTGTGACATGATTTCTTGGGTTTTAAAGATATTACAGCTTGTTTACTGGTCAGTTTTTTCTGTTTCAGCTACCCAACCCATTCAATTCATCTTAATGTAGTAATACCTGAACTAGATATGTCTCATCTCTTTTTTAATCATGTGTGTCTAAGTTGTGACAAAGTAATAACTCATTCCAAAGTAAATTGAGCTCAAAGAGTCTCTTTCTACAATGCATGTAGCACAATGAAAGTTAATTTTCCCGTCTCTTCCCTGAGCCCTCTCTCATGTATCAAGAGATCATCTTGAAGTATGGTAGAGTGTTTCTGAGATGCTTCTACACCTGAATATAACTCACTGTATTGATTATGTCAATACAGACAATGTGAAATCTGAAATACCCATTACAGAGTCTCTAAGAAGTTTTGTGAAATCTTCTGGGAGTGACTTTGATTATATCTGGGACACTTCCCAAAGTGAAAAAAGTTTTCCAAAAGGGATTTTTCATTTTTATTTGTTTCCTTTTGAGATAGCATTGAAATGCTATGAATTTGCTAATGATCTTTAGAAGTAACAAGTGGGATTCATGAGACTGAGAGGTGAGCTCTGCAAATAATTCAAAAAAACACAGGTTCCACAGATTTTTTTAAGATCTGGCTTACTACAGTTCAGCCTCTTTTCTGCTTATGAATCTTGTTGTGGACCATTTTTGGACTTGATTTTAATTGTTCTAAGCCAAAGATACAATGCTGGGAACTAGTGATGTCAGTATAATCAGCACTTGAGTTCTCCCATGACTCTAGAAATTAACAACTTGAATTCAGAATTCTAAACTGAATAGTGTTCTTTTTTCAAAAGTTTTGAACACATACTGTTTCCATAATACAAAATAGGAACTGTAGATCCTCAACACTGCTGTTTAGAAGGAAACTTCTCTAACCTTTGCTATAATAATTTTTACTTCCTACTGTTCAACCGTGTCCTTATTCATGTTAATATTGTTTCTTCCAGTTTCCTCTGTAGCAGACAAAATTAGAACAGTTTCACGCTATATTGTCATATCTTGCTGTGTTCTGCTTAGTTTTCTGTTAATGTACATCTACAGTAAGCTGTTGTTTTTGGTACAGCTAGATGTATAGAATTCAAACAGTGGAAAGACAGCAGAAGTCTAGTTATATTTTTTTGTTCCAAATTTTTGGCATTGTGTTATTCTGTACATTGAGATAAATTAAAGAATAGATAAAGGATTTCATGGGGAATCTGAAGATTGATCACATAGGAAGCCCTGAAGAGACTCCATTCAATACCCAGAAAGAGCTTTAATGATGGTGCAAGAAAAGTCAGTTTTATTCCGCCATTTGAAATCTGCTGTAAAGCCAGAACCCAACACTTTGTTAAACATCAGAAAGTCAGATTAAATAAACTGTATGTGCTCTGTCAATACTTTCTATATCAGCAGCAGAGGAATGAAAAGAAAATATTAACTGAAATCTAAAGCCAAGGATAGCTGCTGAGAAAAAAAATTAAGCAGTCTTTTAATTGATTTTAGCAATCAGTTTCCTGAGTACTTAAGCCACTTGATTATTTGATCAAACTTGTACTTGAAGGCAGGTGAGGCTGCAGAATACTTTTTATGACCTCGTAATTATGAATTCTTTGCTGTACGTCTCAAGCACTGTATAATTCATTTATGAGGGGAAGCAGCCTTTTGTAATTGATCTATTAAACATGACATATTTAGAAATAAAATTAATATACCCCCAAAAATCCCACACAAAACCAAAAAAAAAAGCCACCACCAAAAGAACCCACAAAAGAACCTGAGTAGAAGCTGTAACTCTGTTTAGATACAAGAATTTACTTCATTCTTTATGGTACTTTGATATTTGCATTGTCCACAGGTTGTTTAGCTTAAGATTTCAAGGTTTAGCATGTTATTAGTCCCTTACTGAGGATTTGTTGCAGCAAGGAATCTCTGAATCTTGAGAAGTAACCTTGGGTGGGCACCCCTGCTCAGTGGGAGATCCTGATGTGCTGCCTGTTATCACGCAGGAGAGCTCAAAAGTCTCTTGGGCTGTTCACTATTTATGGGGGTAAGACCTATAGTCGCATTTGCTTATTGACAACAGTACCAGCATTGCTCATTGTGTTGTTATCTATCTCACCAAAACCATGTTGAGCCAGGTGTCAGCGTCGTGACTAAATGCACCCATTATGACCACCACAGCTGGTTGTCACTTGGGCAGGGTTACAGGAGGTAAAGGTCAGGTTGGTGCCCAAGGAGTGGTAAGCACTCCATCACAGGAAAAAAATCCTGTAAGCTTTGCTTGTTACCTGGTATGCTTTCCAATTTGCAGCTACCTAAATTATTTATAACTATTCAGCATATTTCCAAGACAAATTTTCCCCTTTCAGAAAGCACAGCAGAGAACAAAAAGCTACCTCAGTGCTTCATGGTGTGGTCTGGTGCTTTTGAAACAGTCAAATGCTGTTATTTTTTGGAATTTTCAGCTGCACAATACAAAATCAACAGTGTTAAAGGGTTTTGTATGACAAACTAATTGTCTCTATTTTGGTAAAGTAGATGGGAATTAAAGAAAGCTGGAAGCATTTTGTACCTTTTTTCTATGCTATCAATGAACAGCTATGACTGAGATACTAATAACAAGAGTCATTTCTTCTTGGCTTTATTCAGAGAAAGCTAATAAAGGTATTATTCCCAAACTTTGTCCAATTCCTCATTTAATATTAAAAAATTAAGCAGAATTTGTTGTTTTGTCATTATTCACTGGTCCTTATATGCCACTCAGTGATTTCAAGTGGGTGGAAAACAATACTTGCCATTTTAGGAGATTAAAATTTTTACCTGACTGCCTCTCAAAATCCACCAATTAATTTATACTAATCAGTTTAATTCTATTATGCATTAAACCAGTAAAAAAATCAAGTGTCTCGATGGAGATCTCACCTCAATGTGATGATTTTCTA
Organism: Rhinoptilus africanus; assembly: GCA_013400135.1. Classification (NCBI taxonomy): domain Eukaryota; kingdom Metazoa; phylum Chordata; class Aves; order Charadriiformes; family Glareolidae; genus Rhinoptilus; species Rhinoptilus africanus. The sequence continues at coordinate 26,399 of VXBO01010246.1, forward strand.
ACAGTGTTTTCAAACTGATGAATGATATGTGAAATCTTTATTCATATTTCTGCACATTGTACATTAGAAATTGCTCATTAGTGATGAAAAACCTTACAAACTGGAGTTCCATCAACAACTCAGGTATTTACTTTGTGTTTGGGTTTGCTTTGGTATTCTTTCTTTTGGATGGATCATACTACAAAAGAAGATCCGCCATTTTCTTTAACATTCAGGTTTTCCTCTTTTTCCTCATCTTGCCTGCACTAGAAAGTCTGACAAACTAACTGTTACATAGATGGTAGATGATCTTTTAGGAGTGTGATGCATTTTTTCATTAGACACAAATAACTATAGACTTTAGAAAGCTTAAATGTGCACGATGTGCCAGTTTTTATATTAATCCTCATATTTTACAGGTTTCCCATGACATACATTTCTAAGTTTCTTGTTAAGTCCTCAAGGATACTTTCAGTGGCAAAAATCTTCAGCAAATCAGAAGAAACTCTCCAAAGATTTATGTCAGCAACTTCCAGTAATAGCATCATTCCGCTTATTTCCTGCAATGTTTAACTGTGAAAATCAAAATCTATTTTAGTATATATGCACAGGACTGAACTGTATGAAAATAGAAAAGAATAACTAGATCTCAAGTTTATTTAAAAATTCAGTATAAGACATGATAGCAAAAAAAAGAGAAAGTATGAATACAAAAACCATAACCATAAAACATAGATCTGCACAATGGCATATGAAGATAGCTTACCCATCAGCACAGTCATCAGAACAATGATGAAATGGCCTGAACACTGATAAGGACTTCTGGTAGCTTGCTGGTGGTGGTGAAAATATACTTGTGAGCCTTCACTGAGCCCTGAAGTCAGAAAAGTGCAGCACAAAAACCCTAAACACATCCATTTTCCTATTTGGAAGATGAAAGTAATAGAAACTACTGCAATGGAACAAATGGACCTACCTATAAACTTTTTGAAGTGAGCAAGAGATCATGCCAGCTTCTGAAGTAGTTTATACTTAATGTGATGGAAGAGGAAGGACTATCAAAATGGCAGTGGGATGCACAGCAATGATATATATTTTGACGGTTATAAAACTTCAGTTGTGCTTACTGCAGCCCTTAAATGCTAGTCTGAACTCTGGATTTCACTCAGAATTTACTCTACTTTCATACTGAAAAAAACCTCATCCACAGGTTATTTTACTAATTCAATCCATATCCTGAAATCCTAGAAGTAGACCCAAGAAATACAGCTTGCTGGAGTAGTCTGACTGATGATCCAATATAATCTAAGGAAAATTTATTCTTCTCCTAGAGTTTTTAGTTTCTGATGCCTTCTCAAGAGTAGTTCTCTCACAAACTTTTCCATTGTCTACTCCTTCAGCTTGCCCTCAACAGGAACAGAACAAAATCTGCGGGTCACACACATATATGCTCTTATTTCATACTGAAATAGGGTTTGATATGTTAAAAGAGTAAACTAATTGAAGTAGGTGCCTAATATATTAGAGCTATAAATTAGAGTAAGAGCTTAATTTAGGACACTGAGTACTTTAAGGCTGTACAAAGAGCATACGCAACAGTTGTAGTACTGAATGTCAGAACTTATCTCCTATTGCTTTAAGAAAGAGTGCTTTGGGACAATATAACCTTGTAGTAGAAGCTTATCTCTCAAAACAAGGGGCCCAGGATTGCCGAGGAATGCAGAGACTAGTCAAAGCTAATGTTTCTGATGCCTCAGCAAGAATGACGAAATAGAGAAAAGGCTGCAGTTCACCCAGAAGGTCACAACAATGAAGAGGAGTGGAGGAAGTAAACGACAACCAGATGCCTCTGAAGACCACCGAGAGACTTTAATGCGCTTGCGGGAGCGGGCAGTAACCTGTAATAATGAGTTAATGAATAGGTAATAATTTATTGGGAAGCTACTGAATATGCATACATAGTTTGTATTTAAACTGTCCATCTAAATCAGTCGGTGCGCACATTCGGTGGATCAATCCCCCATGCGCCCAACACTGCAATAAAGAATACCTGCTTAATAGTCACCAAGGCTATTGAGTCTTAACTTCGGCATTTCTTGGCATCAATACTTAGTTCCATGTGGCAAATGCTTTTAGGTAATCTCTGATGCTGAAATCAAGCAAATCAAACAGTAGAGAGGAATTTTAAATAATTACAGCTAGGAGATCTCACCCTCTGCCCTTCAAATCCTGATTCAAAGGTCACATACACAGTGTCCTCAAAAGCCATGCCTGTGAACTAAATTATAGTCTTACTTGGTACTAAAAATTGCAGACTCAGTAGAGATACTAGTTTGATAACATACCGATTTTGCCTAGCCTTCATCCTCCTCTTCACTACACCAAAAGTAATAATTAACTGTCTCTTTCTTTCCTGTATGAGCTAGGAATCTCACCCACATCTCCCTCAGCTCCATCAGTGCTAGATGCCTTTTCTTCAAATTGTCTAAATGATTAACATAATGAAGTTTAAACTAGAGCAATTGCTCTTACCTAGTATTTAGCTTGAAGGGTTCTGTTTCTATTTTAAACCTGAGGAAGAGCTTGCATACTCAAAAGCTTGTCCTTTTTTTTTTTTTACCAGCTATACTTAGTCTTATGCAAAAACATTACACAGCTCTCAAAAACCTTTCTCATTAGCCAATAGGAATACTTTCATTTCTATTTCCCCATCTGTTGTTTTTTGTTTAAATATATACCATCAACTATCAAATGCAGAGGGCATAAAAAAAAAAATATATTGTCTTCAGTACCTTATTTTCTACCTTAGCATTCTCTGTAGCACTAGAGTAGGGTTAGAGTGAGTGATGACATTTCAGTTCATTGTTACAGCTGAGAGTTAGTTATAGAATAATAGAATCACAGAATTACAGGGTTGGAAGGGACCTCTGGAGATCATCTAGTCCAACCCCCCTGCCAGAGCAGGGTCACCTTAGAGAGGTTGCACAGGAACCCATCCAGGCGGGTTTTGAATGTCTCCAGAGACCTCGGTCCACCACCTCCCTGGGCAGCCTGTTCCAGTGCTTTGCCACCCTCAAGGTAAAGAAGTTCCTCCTCATGTTTAAGTGGAATTTCCTATACTCAAGTTTGTGCCCATTACCTCTTGTCCTGTCACGGGGCACCACTGAAAAGATCCTGGTCTCATCCTCCTGACACCCACCCTTTAAGTATTTATAGGCATTGATAAGGTGAACTGTACGCAGTACTCCAGGTGGGGCCTCACCAAGGCAGAGTAGAGGGGGAGGATGACCTCCCTCCACCTGCTGGCCACACTCTTCTTGATGCACCCCAGGATGCCATTGGCCTTCTTGGCCACAAGGGCACATTGCTGGCTCATGGTCATCCTGTTGTCCACCAGGACTCCCAGGTCCCTTTCCTCAGAGCTGCTCTCCAGCAGGTCAGCCCCCAGCCTGTACTGGTGCAGGGGGTTATTCCTCCCCAGGTGCAGCACCCTACACTTGTCCCTATTGAATTTCATAAGATTCCTCTCCACTCAACTCTCCAGCCTGTCCAGGTCTCTCTGGATGGCAGCACAGCCTTCCGGTGTGTCAGCCACCCCTCCCAGCTTTGTGTCATCAGCATAGTTCTGTATTTCCTTTCAGGAGTTCAGACTTCGTTCTGGCAACTTAAATTACATGTGTTCTTAAGACAGAAGAGCCTCTAGAGGGTATGAGTTCAAGGTTAGATCCACCAATTAATATTATAAAAAAAGTACATGGCCTACAGGAAATACAAATTTCATTTATGAATACATTGCCTAATACAGTACTAAGTATTTCACAGTAACTATGATGAATACAGAATAGGACGAAAAAAGAAAGAGACCAGCATGATATTTTACATGTGTGCTTGTGCATGCTTAATAGCTATATGAATTTAAGAATATATTCACCATGTATTACATGTATTACAAAATTTTTTCTGTGATATATAAAGTTACAGCAAACGAGAATATTTGGAAACAATTATTATATGTATTAATGATAATATATAGGATCTTGAAAATAAACTGAATAAGCAAATTAACTCAATTTAAGAGAGGAAGGCTGTATTTTTTTCTATGTTAGAAATGGGAATCAGTTTGAAATTAAACGACTAAAAATTCAGCTTTCAGCATGTTGGTATAAATTCAGTTACTTAAGTGGCAAAAGTAGAGCCATTTGCAATGTCCCAGGGCCTTCTACATCATCTTCACCTGCCACCCCAAAAAGGCAGAGGTCTTTTAATAGCCTCAAGTCACTTCTGTTGGTCTGTGTAGGTGTTAGCAGTAGGACACTGGGTCAAAAGAAGACTTGTGCCCTCTTTAGCAGCATCTGCAGGGGAGATAGTGTATCCTAGGGCAGCTTCAGCTACTCCAGTGACCTATTTTTTAGCTACTAAACTGAGCCTGCTGTATCTAGAGATGACTTTAACATCTAACATGAAGGTTGTTTTTCTGGTCAGCTTAGTGTGGGGAGCCTAATGACTCAGGTGACAATGTCCTCTGCATGGCCAAGAGCTGGGTCTCTCACCAGCCTCTACCAACTGAACAGACAAGATCTTCAGTAATTAAACTGGGAAACTGAAAGCTCACTCAGTTGTAGGAACCTATACTTAGACAAATGAATGAAGGGATCGCAGCCTGAAAATGAATCTTTCCCTGCCAGACACATTCTCATGAAGACTACACAATAATTTGTAATGCCATTTCTCCCTCTGCTAGAAATTTCAAGTCAAGCCTTGCAAATATTTCAATTTTAGACAGTTTATGAAAAAGTATTTGTTTTCTATGGGTGGTATCAGATTCTATAGAATGTGTAAATCTAGTGAGTGTTATTGTGAGGATATATTGCATTTACTGTGCTAGATAGAAGAAAACAGCATAGTTTGTGGTTTGTATGGATCTAATTCTTATTTATATCAGATAAAACTTGTATCAGTCCTTCTATCTCTAAACCTGGACTTTACTTGGACAGAATCTTGCCAAATGATGATATGCAAAACAACACAAGGTGAAACAGTTATGACTCCAACATTTTGTCTTGCTAAGGAGATTGGAGAACAGGTTTCATGAAAATATCTCTTTTTAGGGAAGGATTTGCAATCATTACAAACACAAGCACTTTGCTGAGATTTAAGGCCATCATGATGGTGAAGTTCACTTTACATTTATGCATTAATAGTATCCTGGGGCATATTTATTTAACAGAAAGTAGGTTAGGTTCAAACTTGCATGATCTCTAGCTGATATTAAAAATGGTATAGAGATACACTGTTCTAGAAATAACATCTAAATCCATTTTACCTTTGGGAAAACCGTTCAATAAGAGCTTCCTACAAGAGCACAAACTTGAGCATAGGAAGTTCCACCTAAACATGAGGAGGAACTTCTTTACCTTGAGGGTGGCAGAGCACTGGCACAGGCTGCCCAGGGAGGTGGTGGAGTCTCCGTCTCTGGAGACATTCAAAACCCGCCTGGACGCGTTCCTGTGCAACCTGCTCTAAGGTGGCCCTGCTCTGGCAGAGGGGTTGGACTAGATGATCTATTAAGGTCCCTTCCAACCCTGTGATTCTGTGATTCTGTGATTTTTTGAGACATCTGGTATCAAAGCAGCTCATTCTGTCTTGTTTCTTTATTGGTTGCCAAGTCAGCAATGGGTGTTATATTTAAAAAACCCCACAACACTACTTGAGTACTACTTGTTTAATATAAATTATATATTTATTTATATACATATACTTTTATATTTATAATAATATACGTATTATAATGAGGTTAATGTCTGAGAAAGGCAAAATAACAAATTGCATTTTGGAACATTCCTATTTTTATACATAGCTAGAAGAGGGTAGCACATTTGATTCATAGTATTAGTAGGATTTAGCCATGCATGTAAAAGAGTAAATTGTAATTAGATATTCATTTGCGTACATTTTTCTTAGTTTTTCACGGACTTGAGTAGCCCTGTGAGAAGAACATCTGCTTTTTATGAGGTTCTTAATTTGAGTTGTTTCTTACCCAGTGAACACAAAACTCACAATATTAGAGGAGAGCTCGCTCTATGTAGTTAAATATAAGCCACTCCATACATGGTTTAAGCAGTTTTTCTGTTTAAGTGAACTAGGAGGCAGTCATTATTAGCTTTAACTAGGATGTAACAAAAACTACAGTCTAAAACTTTTATATTAGATTTATAGTCAGATTAGGCTTTTTTAATTTAAGCACACAGTGTATTCTGTGTCCTCATTCATTCTAGTCTATAAGACAACAAAAGAATAAATTTTTAATTCCACCATGAAGCCACACATTACCTCCTACAAGACATACGGAAACTTTTTTTCAGGCTAAGAACTGAACAACCAATTGACTCAATGTAGTGCAGTACCATTATACACAGACAATGCAACTGCCTCCTAAAGTCACTCAGAGACATCCTCCAATGTAAGATAAGTTTTGAGGGGAATAGCGGTAAGTGGTGTATAATTTGGAAAGAAGCGGGTGGAATCATAGAATAACAGAATAATTCAGGTTGGAAGGGGCATATGGAGGTCATCAATTCCAATACCCTCCTCAAATCCGTTCAGATTAGACTAAGACTTTCATGGCCTTGTCCAAGGTGGAGCTTTGAATATCTCTAGTCATAGAATTTCCACAACATCTCTGAGTAACCTGTTCCTGGGCTTAATCACTCATGTGACAAAGTGTTTTCTTATATGTCATCAGATTTTTAAGTGTTCCAGCTTGTGTCCTATCACTGAATCTTTGAGAGAAGTCCCACTTTGTTTTCTTTACACCCTCATATTAAGTAGCTGTAGACAGCAATGAGACTTCCCATTAATTTTTTTGTTTTCCAGCCTGCACAAACCCAGTTACCTTACTGTCTCCTTATATGGCCCCAGATCATCTCAGTAATCTCTGCTGGACTCATTCTGGTGTGCCCATGTCTTTTGTGTACTAGGAAACCCAGTACTGAACACAGTACTCCATATGTGGACTCAGACCCAAACAAGAGAGGAAGGTTCTTTTTCTTGGCCTGATGGCTATACTCTTGCTAATGCAACCCGGGATGCTTCTGGCCTTTACTGCAAGGGCGTGTTGTGAGAAGCAAGAGCTAATAGTCTGAGGACTGGAAAAACCTTAGCAATCTCTCAGCAGCATCCCACATCTGAGCAGCCACCAAACCCAGCAAAACTCCTAGGACATCAAGGCAGGTTAGCAAATGGTTACTCCCGTCTCCTGCAGGGCATAGTCTCCAGTCACTATCATCTGTCACCATGTTTGGTGCACTAGTTTCAGTCTCAGCTGACACTGGTGCTTCCATTCTGAGAGTTGTTCCTCCTCACCTGTCGCTAGTGTAATATATCTCTTCTGAAGCTGCAGATATGCAGGTAGAGAATAAGTCCTTTCTGCTGCCATAGTGTACATACTTCCTGTCTTCTTTGTCATTGTCCCTGCTGCTCCTTTCAGAGTGGTCTCTACCTGTGGCTTATTCCTTGCAGCATGGGGCTCAGGCTTTTCTTTATGAAGGGTCTCTGCACAGACATTGTTGACTTATATGTGTTGTGATTTAACTCTGGCAGCTAAGCACCACACAGCCACTCACTCACTCCCCTCAAAGAGGGACTAAGAAGGTAGCAGGAAAGGCAAAAGCAAGAGAAACTCATAGGTTGAGATAAAGACACTTTAATAAGTAAAGTAAAAGCTGCATGTGCAAGCAAAGCAAAATAAGGAATTAATTCACTACTTCCTATCAGCAGCCAGGTGTTCAGCCATCTCCAGGAAAGCAGGGCTCCATCACACATAACAGTTACTTGGGAAGACAAGCACCATTACCCCGAACATCCCTCCCTTTCTTCTTCTTCATCCAGCTTTTATTCCTGAGCACAACATCATATAGTATGGGATATCCCTTTGGTCAGTTGGGGTCAGCTGTCCTGGCTGTGTCCCCTCCCAGCTTCTTGTGTACCCTCAGCCTACTCACTGGTGATGCTGTGTGAGAAACAGGAAAGTCCTTGACTCTATGAAAACAATGTTCAGTAATACCTAAAACATTGTTGTATTATCGGCACTATTTTGGTCACAGATCCCAAACATTACAATGTACTAGCTACTCTGAATAAAATTAACTCTATCCCAGCCAAAACCAGTACAATGTGTTCTGTGAGCCTGTCATCACCTCTTCCCCCTACATTGATGTTACAGGGGAGAAGACCAAATGAAAGAGTTTAGTTATCTGTTGGATGTGAAACTATTGACATTGTCATTGTTTTCCCTGCAATAAAAAGAGAGGAAAAGGAAGACAATACATATTCGAGAAATCTAAACATTTATATCCCTAGGTCAAATGGAGGTGACTAGTTAACCTTTAGAAAAATAGGTGGGGAATCATTTAAGGCATTACAAAGGTAGTAGGAATGGCAGACAGTCAAGAATGGTCTAGCTGGACATAAATTAGAAGAGTATCAACCCCAGAGGGAAGAAAAGAAGGGGACAGAAAAATCATAATTTGAAGAGCTCTCCCTATTTCAATAATATTGAGAGCTTCTCTAATGGATACAATTCATCAGAGAATGTATAGTAGCAGTAGTACTTAAGCAATGTAAAGTAGTACTTAAGACATATTAGGCACTTGCATTTCCTTATGACTCTTCCTCTGAAATATTTTGAAGGACAGATGGTATCTTGTGGCAGGGCAGAAAAAAATGCTTGCTTTTTTTTTTTTTCTTTATGAATGTGACTGAAATAGAGAAATATTCATATGTAGATGCTTTATCAGTTGTAAAATAAAGTTTAAAGCTTGTAAAGCCTATCTGTCTTTGGAAGACAGATTACAGAAGAAGGACATAGAAACATGTAGCAGGATTAAAACTTGCATTAGTGAGGGAACACAAACAAAATCTGGTGTGTCCATTATATATCTACCAGCATATAATGCATTTTTGTCCTGTACTTCTCTGCAGTTCTTGCAGTTACACAGCAGTTAACTGCAATTCTAACAATATGACACAAATCAGAAACTCAGGCCTTTTCAAAGACCTTCTAGCATGAAAGCAAGCTATTATCATATTGTACTGCCCACTGCCACTGAACTACTTAAAAAACTACCTTTTCTCTCTGTTGTGTGTAAGTAAAAGTGAGACTCCTACGGTGAATAATTCCTAATGAGACAGGAGGGTATTCTACCACCATAGTCTGCTTAGCCTTTCTAGATTTTAGGTGAATATCATCACTTCTACTTCAGTGTCAACACACTGCCTTACCAAACCCACACTCAGGAGTGATGAGTGGATTGCAGGCTATGCACACTGTGAAAAAGTAACCCTGGTCTGTATCAGAACAGATAGTTTTGTTAGTGCATTCATACACACCAGTTAACAATGCAAATTCGGTAAAAAAAGATGACTGCCTCTTCCCTCCTCTCTAAAATCAAGGACAGAGAACTTTATCAGCTGGAAATAAAGCTATATGGGCCTTTCTTTGGAAAGCATACACTCTTATTGAAAGGGAGAGAGAATTCACCAATCTCTAGACACTAGATAATTCACCTGATAGTTAGAAAACCCTTCTCCTTGTTCCCTGTGTAAATATCTCCCCTTCTTTATTCCAGCAACATGTATCATTAGGTCCTGCTTTTTAGACATGGATTATAAAACCTTACCCAGATTATATTAAAGGGATGGTCATGGGACCACCCAAAGAAGGGGTTAGAGTGTGAGCAGAAAGATTTTCAAAGGAATCTAAAGGAAATAAAATCCACTGAGAGTTTTAAAATCAAATATACATACAAACGCCTTGTTGGAACAAGCATGTTAGTTTAATATTCCATATTCAATAAATGTATACAAGTCTCTGATGAGAAATTTAGTTCACAACAGTGTTTTAAGAGACAAGATTCATCCAGGAATGTCTGAATACAGATGTACGGAAATACAAGGTTCTGCGATTATGGCATTGGAAAGACACATGAATAGCTGCAGTCAACAACAACTGCTAACAGATGACATCTAGCTCATGCAAATAAAATTGTCATATGAAATATCTATTTTGTTTTGGTTTATCTTATTTTAATAAGGATCTTATTTATTTATTTATTTATTTAACGTATTTATTAATGTGATCAGTTTTAATGACCATCAAGAAAGCTGCCATACGGCTTGTGTGACAGGGTCCTTCGAAGATATTAAATGTACAGTCCTGAGGAATTTACATGGGGTATATTGTTGCTGTCTATGTTAGATTGTTGAAAAACAATGTTGAGCAGCTGAATTGTTATAAATTTTTATTCCATGAAATCACTACATCTGAAAATTTAGCTTTTAAAAGATTTTTTATTTATTTATAGGCTGAATAGAAAAGAAAAAAATGATTTTTCGTAGAATCATAAATCATAGAATCATTCAGGTTGGAAAAGACCCTTGGGATCATCAAGTTTAACCACCAACCCCACTCTACAAAGTTCTTCCCTACACCATATCCCCCAACACCACATCTAAATGACTCTTAAACACATTCAGGGATGGTGAGTCCACCACCTTCCTGGGAAGTCTATTCCAGTGTCTGACCACTTTTTCTGTGAAGAATTTTTTTCTAATGTCCAGTCTAAACCTACCCTGTTGCAGCTTGAAGCCATTCCCTCTTGTTCTATCACTAATTACCTGTGAGAAGAGACCAGCACCAACCTCNAACGTTCTTTGTTTCTTGAATATTTTACAGGAATAACTTTTGTGCTGAGGTCAAGCTGTCTAGAAAGACTCCGTATTATTTTTGAACTTGCAAGTGTGATGCTTTAAAGGAGGAGGCTTGAAATTCTTGCCATGTTCATCATACATGTCACTTCAGTTCCCCTAGACACCAGCCAAAAAAATACTTTTCAATCTTGGTTGTAGGGAGTCCCAACAATACTGTGAAAAGGTGATCTAACCTCAGAGAGCTGCCAAAATGAAGTTTGGCTGCTAATCAAGCAAGAATTGTAAAAGAAATATGACTGCAAAGGCCCAAAAACATTTAAAAAAGTGATTGCAAATTAAAATCTCTCTAGCAGATGGAAAAGTGGGACCATCTGGCAACAGGCCAGAAATCATTTTTGTTTTGCATTTAAGTTTTTTTGGAGGCATGCCACCAAACCAGATCCAGCATCTGCTTCTGTGGCTGCTGCAGAGGGCAAGTATAATTCCTCAGGCTAAAAGTTGCATAACAACAAATATCAGAGTAACTCAATTGACACAATGATCAGTAAGGGACAGGGGACTCCCTAATTCTCACTCTTATGATCTGTGAATTGAAATACAGGTAGTGATTTAAAGAGATTCAATTTAAAGGAAATCCCATTATTGATGGAAGATAGTTTTGCATCAAAGAATATATTCCCATTTTAATTTAGATATACACAAATATATATGTGAATAGTACTTAGCATATGAATGGAAAAGAAAAACCATCTTTCATAAGTCATTCCTTTTAACTCTGGATCTAACATATAGCTCAGCACCCTAGAAATCAAACCTCTGACTGTGAGATGATTCATGTGATTTTCTCTACTGGTTTGATAAGGTTGATAAACTGGTGCTTTCTGTAAACCAATTCAAGAAATGTTAAAGAGGATCAGCATGAAGGATGGAGTAGATAGTACAACTCAGTGACAAATGGGATAATAGGGAATTAATAGCTCCTGCAACTTTATTGGTAAATTCTCCTTCCTTCCTTGTTACACTCAAAATCTGGTTAAGAGTAAAAAGGAACACGCCTTATATGTGGAACCAATAATTTTTTATTAGTCTAATTAAGGCCTTAGGAGTCTAATCAAAATGCAGCAAGGAGTTATTATTATTCTGGTTACACTGAAGCTAACACTTAGAGTCAGTAATACAATTCAATTACATACATATTATATCCACTGGTTTATTTTTCTCTAGTGTTATGTTTATACTTCCAAGGGTCCTCTGAGTCTTACAGTCTACAGCTTTGGTCTTCCAAAAAAATTGGACCAGGGTGTTATTATGACAAGTAACCAGTACCCTTTTTTTTTCTCAGAAGAATATGATGCTGATGGTGGCAATTTTTTCCTCTTTGGTCTTGGACCCAATTTTTTTTTTTTAATTCTTATTTATTTTTAATATA